>JAIUZE010070839.1:0-64447 GCA_022085475.1 Heliosperma pusillum | reverse complement strand
CGGGCGTTGTCCCTGGAAGGAAAAACTATTTTCTCATCGATTAGAAAAAAACCCCATCTATCTTCGAAAATACTCCATCTATTTTCGAAATCCCCCTTCCCATCTATTTGGTAAGATCCTTTTACTTGTTAAACCTTTTGGAGAAAGACTACGTCTCTTATGGTATTTTTATTTAGTTTGTAATATTTTGACACTCCTCGTATTTTTCTATCTTGCATGTATAAAAGTTTTTAAAACTTCATATTTTCCGCTATATAATTCACATACTTGTATGTTTTATATTTCCGCATTCGCGAGGGTTGTCACAGTTGGTATCAGAGCTTTATCGCTCCCGACGCACACACGTGAACCCTAAACTTAAACTACTTGACCTTGAAATAATAAATGAGAGATGGGTAGACTTAAAGACCTAAGGTGGTAGTCTTTGGTGTACTTGATGTTTGTTAGGTTCTAACTTGTTTGTTGATTGTTTTGAGTGATGTTATCTTTATTTATATCTACCGTCTTAAGGTGGATCATTGTGTTACCTAGAAGGAATATTCTCTACCTAAGATTTGAAGATTGACAAGCCTAATTGAAGTGTATTTCTTCCTCATCTATGAATTCTCTCGTCCTTATTGTATTATGCTCTCTTCCTTCTATCTAGGTGCTTCTTTCTCTTCCAACTTGTTTGCCTCTTGGAAATTACTCTTGATAGTTCCTCCATCTTACCATTAGTATCCTTACCTTCCTCATGTAACATGTTTATGGATGTCATACCCATTTGTTTGTGGTATATTATACTTGGTCGTAAGAACTTTGAACTTTGTGGAATATTAGTGGTTGTTAGAATGAATTTGTGATTTGAGGAAAATGGTGTAGATCAAAATTCACCCTATATTGATGATTGGTTGTAACTCTAAGAAAAGGTAGTAAGATAAGTTTGATGAATTTAATGCTTGATGCTTGCCATGACTAATGTGTAAATAGTTCATGGTATTTGATGGTGTAAGGTTGAATGAGTTTGCTATGACTTCTTAACTCATTAGTAATTTAGTCTTTTGGACTTAGAAGTTTAGTATTGTTTTGAAGACCATGCTTATGATAGGTCTAATTGGTGTAAATAGGAAGCTTTGAATAATATCTTAAGGTGCAAAATGCTTTTGAGATTAAGTGACGTTTTGTGGTTTCCTATTGTGTGTTTGTGAGTATAGGCTTGGTGGAAAAGCTTTTGGCTATAGTTCTTGGATTTAAAGATATGATCTTATCTTATGGTATCGGAGACTTGTTTGAAGTAGTAAGGTTTCGTTGTAAGTTGAATCATATTGCTTGAAGATTATAGATATGAGCGAGATTCGATAATGTGAGCTAGGATGGAAATACCTTGGGATGTTAATGATGATGTTTGACTTGATGTTGTACTTTGATAATAATGAACTCGTGGGCTATATAATGTTGATAATGACGTTTTCTTCGGTGTTCTACCTTGTGGCCATAGGAGTTGAAAAGAGAATGTTATTATGCTTGAGTTGCAATTCCGCATTTGGGAATCCGTGTGATATGAAAGTATGAATGAATTGGGTTGTGATCGATTTGTTAAATCTAGGTGTACCTTACTCCGATGATTTGTGGTACGAGGGTCCCTTGTAAGAGACCTTTGTTATTGAGATGATTTGCTTTGCTATCGCCCTGAGTTTAAAAAGGAAATTTTGTGGATTAAACCTTAAACCATTACCCGTGCCATTGTCCCTTTTCATTTCCATTCTTGAATGTTTTTGTCAAGATTGATCTTTAAGAAATCGCATGCTCGTAACTTCTTTCTTACTCAGATATCTTCATAACTCTACTATCTGCTTTGTCTCTTTCTTGACCTCGTTATTTTCAGCGCTCATCTCTTGTAATCTCGTGCCTTATTTATTCCCGTATTCTCCTTGAGATTCCTTATCGTTTTCTATCTCGTTGCTCCTTTATCTTTTCTCTAGTGGATTGGATATTCCGTTTGTAAGGCTCAGAGAATAAGCGTGATGTAATTTTGGATTCTTTAGCTAGAATATGTGTCCTTGGATTTAGCAAATTTCATGTTATATTTCATCATAGGAAATAGGACTTAAGCTCTAGGATGAATCCTAATAGTGATGATGTATCCTCTCTTGGTGGCTTTAGTTTTTCGAGTTTGATGTGGTGTGTTAATTCGAAGTTTAAGTTTATTGGAATTATAGTTGTTTTGTTTATTATCATAATAGTTACCTTGGAGACCATTTGGGGATTAGATGTCTGTAAATGTTGGATTCTAAAAGAGACTTTGCTTTGGTAATTAAGACTGGTCACCATATTTTGAGGAATATTTTCATAAGTGAAGATCGATGCATCTTGAGTTATAGTTGAGCTGGATGATTTGAATAGTTGTATCATCGCCATGTCCTTGGCCATATAGGACTTGGAATTTGTAATTGATCTCTCTTGAGGTTTTGATGGTTTGTAAAAGAGAAATTTCTTTAAGTTTAGGATATTAAGCCTTGAAGTACTTTGAATCGAAGAATTGGAATGGTGAGCCCATTCATCTTATGATTGGTGGTAATTATGCTTTTCTAGATATAATTATTTATGCTTGTGGATTCGAGTGTAATAATTGACTGGACTAGGGATGTTCGAATACATTTAGGAATCTTTCATGTGGATTATTTAATTGTGGATTTTCCCTTGTCGATAGACCTTAGTTAATGCTAGTTGGATACTAGATATTCGGGTTCGTAGTTTGACCTGATGATTGTTAAGGATTTTGTAGAATCTAATGATTGAAAGCGGTTAAGGTATGACCGAGATGAGTTACATTCTTTTGAGGACTAGCTTATTAACGATGTTTGTGATGTTAATTGGATAAGCCCTTAGAATGATGTGGCTATAATTTGGGTTTGGCGAAAATGCCCGAGAAATTGACTATGATGACTTTTGTATTTGAGTGGAGTGTTTGGTTCTTAGGCTTTCTTCCCCTTTTGAGCAATTGTTTTGTCATTCATTTCTCCCTTTACCTTTCAAATTGACGCTTATTCAATTTGTTATTCTTTGGACATTGTCCTTCTTTCCGCTATTACTCGTTTCGATAAGCCTTCTTGTTTCTTTTTACTCGTGGTGTTTATCTTTTATTACCATGATTGTGAGTTTGATGTTCAAATTACTTTTATGTGTGTGCAATGTTTGGTTGTCTTGAGTGTACGAATTTAGAAAATTTTCAATTTTTCACGATGGATTTAACATTTATCCTTTTAAAAGAGTTTTAGAAATAAAATTTCTACTTTCATTTTTTCGAAAATGGATTAAGGTTGCTTTTATACTGGATTTTGCGTTTGGTTGGATGTTTGCACTTGTTATTGGAGACGTCTGATAACTAGTCCTGCACTTACCAACGTATGATTTAATTTTAATCTTGTCTTTACTTTGGAATGCTGGTGTTCTTGTGTGCACGACAAGAACAATTTCGTTCCACAGAAAAAGAGAGTTACTTTCGAAAACTTTTCCTATACCTTTTTGGAAAATGTCATGCTTTTGAAATACATTTCCTTGAAAATGTTTTGAATACCAATTTGGAGAAAACGAATTGGTCCTTATAACTTTTCTTGTCTACTTTCAAGTTTCGAGGACGAAACTTTTTTTAAAAGGTGGGGTGATTGTAACACCCGGAAATGTACCCTATTTTTCTAGTGAAAATATTTTACGGATACTTTTCAGCAAATTTAAGTTTTAATATAGAATTTTATGTTCCGAGTCAAATTTAGAATTTCCGAGTTCGTATTTGTAATTTCCGCGAGATTTCATGAGAATTCCGTCTTAAGGCGAGTTTGACTTTTCGTTGACTTTTTCCTTTATACACTCCCTCAAACCCTAACTCCTTCTTTCATTTTTTCCACTTACTCTTTCTTCCTCATCAAACCACCAAAACCTTGCCTCCATTTTTGATCCGTCTTCAAATCGTCACTACTCCTTCGTTTCTTGCTCAAATTCACGTAAGTTCGTCTTATTCTTCCCCTCTTAGCTTCCTCTATCCGTATTGGTAATAAAATTACCGTCTTTCTCGCTTTTTAAATTATCCGTCTTTCTCAAGGTGAATGATATTCATCTTTTATTATCTAATTGTATGTACGTGGAGACTAGGGAGGTTTAGAATCGATTAAAGACGCGTAAAGGTAACGGTGAAGGGTTACTCGATATCATTTACGTGTTTTAATTTGTTTTCCATGTTAGTTGATAATTGATATGAGAATTGATGAATTGTGATGATAGGTGATACTTGTGTTATGCCGTAAGTGAAATTGTGGAGATTGTGTGACTCATACATGTCCGAATAGGACGCAGGCTGCGTCGTAGTGGCGCAGGCTGCGTCATTCTCTGCCGACTGAACTTTTCCTGCACTGACCCCTTTTCGTAAACTGATCATATCTCCTTCGTTACTTGCTTGTTTTGGGCTTGTGACCATTCGTTGGAACCGTAAGAGGATACGCTATCACCTCAACTTAGAATTTTTGCATTCCCATATCTAGAACTCTAGTTATGACCGTTTGAAGTGGACCCTTGTTTTCGTTGGTTCCCAAACAACGTTGTTTTGGAGAGGTATCTATGTTTTTTATTCATTATGCTTCACAAACTTGTTCTAATGCTTATGTATCATGTATTCATTCATTTTTATCATAGTTAAGTTTATATATTTCCCTATTCACATGTTTTGTGACGGTTTGTGGTATGTCCTACTTTGAGTCGGTTTTTACAAATGATACGGTTTGAGCACTATTTTGTCTTGTGCTTTGTACTCTCATTCCCTTGGCTACCTCCACGTTCGTAAGGCTGGAATGTCGGAAGGGGAGGTATCCTACTGCTTAAATGCATGTGTTTAGTGGCAGACGACGACGTTGTTGGCAGCGAACGCTATGCGTTTGGATCGACCCGCCGTCAAATGTTGTGTACTTTGGTTTTTTTGCGAGGTGGTGTTATTTGCATGTAGCGTACCGCTTGTTATGAGCTTGTGCTCTTTTTTTTCGCCCTTTCGTGAATTGATCTACGGAATTTGGGGTACTCGGCGTTTTCTTTGTAAAGAACCGAGTCTATGATGCGAAAGCTTTAATCCATGTCGAATCGGAAAATGTGATTCCGAGAATCTGGCCAGTTTGAGTATGAGCCGTTTTAATTATCGTTCCTACCAGGAGGACATTATTCTACATAACGCGAAATGGCTTTATCGTGTATTCGTTCCGGAAATTGCTTATCCCTTGGATGCCTTTTAATCATACTTGCCATTTTACATGATTCTAGTGCATTTCATTTACCGTGAGATATGTCGTGCGTGTCGTCGTCTTGAATGCTTGAATCAATGAATAAATTTTTCATGGTCATTAGCATGATTGGGCACTGTCCGTCTTTGATTGCGTGATGTCATGATTTATTCATGGCATTGCATGATTGGGACACCTGTCAATTCCTTGGTTCGTGAATGGATGATAATATGTTGATTTGTTGTGATATTGCATGACTTGACTTGGGTTTGTCTGTCGAGTCTCAATCTTAATCAAACTTATACCGCTAACGGTGAGATGCAAGCCCTAGTTAGCGTATTCGGTTGCCTAAGAGTGTCTTCCCCGAGTCTTTGAATAACATGATGGATTCGGATTTGTATTCCATATGTTCTTATCATTATTTATCGAATTGCCTATTTATTCTTATCGTAACTCACATGGATATCTATATATGCATGATTTTACTTTTGTATTTCCTTATATGTACGTTTAATGTGATATGGCTGGGAGAACCCGGAGTTACTCCCCACTGACTGTGGCGTTCATGTTTTTCATGGATGAACAGGTTGCATGATTTGGATGGCTTTTTGCTTGTGGTATTTTGGGTTCGGGTGTGAGCTAGCGGTCGTTGTCCCTGGAAGGAAATAAACTATTTTCCAATCGATTAGAAAAATACCCCATCTATGTCGAAAATACCCCATCTATTTCGAAAATACCCCATCTATTTGGTAAGATCACTTTTACTTGTTAACCTTTTGGAAAGACTTCGTCTCTTGATGTAGTATAATTCGTACTTTAGTTTGTAATATATGACACTCCTCGTATTCTTTCCTTGCATGTATAAAAGTTTTTAAAACTTCATATTTCCGCTATATAATTCACATGCTTGTATGTTTTATCTTTCCGCATTCGCGAGGGTTGTCACAGTTGGTATCAGAGCTTTATCGCTCCCGACGCACACACGTGAACCCTAAACTTAAACTACTTGACCTTGAAATAATAAATGAGAGATGGGTAGACTTAAGGACCTAAGGTGGTAGTCTTGTGGTGTACTTGATGTTTGTTAGGTTCTAACTTGTTTGTTGATTGTTTTGAGTGATGTTATCTTTATTTATATCTACCGTCTTAAGGTGGATCATTGTGTTACCTAGAAGGAATATTCTCTACCGAAGATTTGAAGATTGACAAGCCTAATTGAAGTGTATTTCTTCCTCATCTATGAATTCTCTCGTCCTTATTGTATTATGCTCTCTTCCTTCTATCTAGGTGCTTCTTTCTCTTCCAACTTGTTTGCCTCTTGGAAATTACTCTTGATAGTTCCTCCCTCTTACCATTAGTATCCTTACCTTCCTCTTGTAACATTTTTATGGATGTCATACCATCGGTTTGTGGTATATTATACTTGTCGGAAGAACTTTGAACTTTGTGGAATATTAGTATTTGTTAGAATGAATTTGTGATTTGAGGAAAATGGTGTATATCTAAATTCACCCTATATTGATGATTGGTTGTAACTCTAAGGAAAGGTAGTAAGATAAGTTTGATGAATTTAATGCTTGATGCTTGCCATGACTAATGTGTAGATAGTTCATGGTATTTGATGGTGTAAGGTTGAATGAGTTTGCTATGACTTCTTAACTCATTAGTAATTTAGTCTTTTGGGCTTAGAAGTTTAGTATTGTTTTGAAGACCATGCTTATGATAGGTCTAATTGGTGTAAATAGGAAGCTTTGAATGATATCTTGAGGTGCGAAATACTTTTGAGATTAAGTGACGTCTTGTGGTTTCCTATTGTGTGTTTGTGAGTATAGGCTTGGTGGAAAAGCTTTTGGCTATAGTTCTTGGATTTAAAGATATGATCTTATCTTATGGTATCGGAGACTTGTTTGAAGTAGTAAGGTTTCGTTGTAAGTTGAATCATATTGCTTGAAGATTATAGATATGAGCGAGATTCGATAATGTGAGCTAGGATGGAAATACCTTGGGATGTTAATGATGATGTTTGACTTGATGTTGTACTTTGATAATAATGAACTCGTGGGCTATATAATGTTGATAATGACGTTTTCTTCGGTGTTCTACCTTGTGGCCATAGGAGTTGAAAAGAGAATGTTATTATGCTTGAGTTGCAATTCCGCATTTGGGAATCCGTGTGATATGAAAGTATGAATGAATTGGGTTGTGATCGATTTGTTAAATCTAGGTGTACCTTACTCCGATGATTTGTGGTACGAGGGTCCCTTGTAAGAGACCTTTGTTATTGAGATGATTTGCTTTGCTATCGCCCTGAGTTTAAAAAGGAAATTTTGTGGATTAAACCTTAAACCATTACCCGTGCCATTGTCCCTTTTCATTTCCATTCTTGAATGTTTTTGTCAAGATTGATCTTTAAGAAATCGCATGCTCGTAACTTCTTTCTTACTCAGATATCTTCATAACTCTACTATCTGCTTTGTCTCTTTCTTGACCTCGTTATTTTCAGCGCTCCTCTCTTGTAATCTCGTGCCTTATTTATTCCCGTATTCTCCTTGAGATTCCTTATCGTTTTCTATCTCGTTGCTCCTTCATCTTTTCTCTAGTGGATTGGATATTCCGTTTGTAAGGCTCAGAGAATAAGCGTGATGTAATTTTGGATTCTTTAGCTAGAATATGTGTCCTTGGATTTAGCAAATTTCATGTTATATTTCATCATAGAAAATAGGACTTAAGCTCTAGGATGAATCCTAATAGTGATGATGTATCCTCTCTTGGTGGCTTTAGTTTTTCGAGTTTGATGTGGTGTGTTAATTCGAAGTTTAAGTTTATTGGAATTATAGTTATTTTGTTTATTATCATAATAGTTACGTTGGAGACCATTTGGGGATTAGATGTCTGTAAATGTTGGATTCTAAAAGAGACTTTGCTTTGGTAATTAAGACTGGTCACCATATTTTGAGGAATATTTTCATAAGTGAAGATCGATGCGTCTTGAGTTATAGTTGAGCTGGATGATTTGAATAGTTGTAGCATCGCCATGTCCTTGGCCATATAGGACTTGAAATTTGTAATTGATCTCTCTTGAGGTTTTGATGGTTTGTAAAAGAGAAATTTCTTTAAGTTTAGGATATTAAGCCTTGAAGTACTTTGAATCGAAGAATTGGAATGGTGAGCCCATTCATCTTATGATTGGTGGTAATTATGCTTTTCTAGATATAATTATTTATGCTTGTGGATTCGAGTGTAATAATTGACTGGACTAGGGCTGTTCGAATACATTTAGGAATCTTTCATGTGGATTATTTAATTGTGGATTTTCCCTTGTCGATAGACCTTAGTTAATGCTAGTTGGATACTAGATATTCGGGTTCGTAGTTTGACCTGATGATTGTTAAGGATTTTGTAGAATCTAATGATTGAAAGCGGTTAAGGTATGACCGAGATGAGTTACAATCTTTTGAGGACTAGCTTATTAACGATGTTTGTGATGTTAATTGGATAAACCCTTAGAATGATGTGGCTATAATTTGGGTTTGGCGAAAATGCCCGAGAAATTGACTATAATGACTTTTGTATTTGAGTGGAGTGTTTGGTTCTTAGGCTTTCTTCCCCTTTTGAGCAATTGCTTTGTCGTTCATTTCTCCCTTTACCGATATCGATATATTTGTGGGAAATATCGATATATTTCATACATAAAATTGAAGGATTATAACGAAATTATAATATATATGAAATACGAGTCATAAACGAAAAGCATAAAGATTAGAATCAACCTTTTGATCCTATCAATATGGCCTAAGAACAAATATCGAAATCGATATTCTCCTAATTGTTGCACCCAAGATGTTCTGAGATATGCCTTTTCTAGTGCTAGAAAGAATACAAAACTTACTGATGATTTTTGTATCAAGTTATGAATGAATGAATCATGTAGAGAAGAAGAGTTTATATAAGACTCTCCTCTTCCTCTTTTGGCCGTGCAAGTAGAGGTCTAGTAGAGGGAGGAGTCTCCCTCTTTTTCTTCTACTTGTTTTAGGAAGTATAGTGAAGATAGGAGTCTTCCTTCTTTTATTTATTTAATGTATAATATGTGTATGTATTATTATAATATATACGTCAATTATAAACATCGTATATTTATAATTTGCTAATTAAATATAATAGTTTATATTTAATTACGAATTAACATTTAATTCGTTTAAACTTACATTATTTAATCGTATTAAATAATTACATTATATACATTAATTAGATATAACAGTTTATATTCAATTACGAATTAACATTTAATTCATCTCAGCCAGTATTATTTAATCGTATTAAATAATCGTATCATCATTACATTGACTAACCTTTTAGTCATATACATCAACAAACCTTTTAGTCATATAAGGCATTAATATGATCATATTTTTCATATAATCATATCTCTCAAACACATCCTTTAGGTGTGACTTTTAGGGACCAGTTGATCACCGCCATTTAAAATGACAATAACGTCAAACTTCTAGCAAGCCAACCGTTTATCGATAAACGTTAATCAACTGATAAGAATACTAAGTATATTCTGTGAACCTGTAAGAGATTTATATACGTTATCACACTACTGTGGAGGACACTAGCTCCAACAATCTCCCACTTGTCCTTACAAGTGTATGTGCGATAACCGATTCTCATATCCAAAATTTCTCCCACTCAATGTAAAACAATTTGCAAAGTCCGTATTCACAAAGGTCGTATTTTATAAGTGATCTATATCAAGAGTGGTTTTCACGACTACAGAGTAACTTAACTGATAAACGAATCATTATTCGAGCATGGCCATGCATTTCAGTTACAACTCCTCGAGTGGCGCTGAGAAATAACAAAACCTTATAGAGGTTGGATTTTTTCTTAAACTCGAATCCTGCAGATACAAGCACAGTATGAAATGACCCAGTAAAATCTTTTTAGCCTCCTATAACGGTCGACCATGAGAAAGAAACTAAAGTCACCCAAAAACTGCCTTAATCTCAATAGGCAGTCGATAGCCAAAAGAATCGACTCTAGGAACACTATGGACGTCCAATCCACGACCTGGCACTGAATGTTTTTACACATTTAGGCCTCTATAACGTTGTCACGATGTCCTACGAGATATCTTTATATCTCGCATCTGTTATCGATCAGTCAACCTTTTGACTTATGGCTTGTTGAACCCACCATCAATCAACTTCACAATATAATTGCCAGAGTTATCAGCTCATGTGGCGATTACGGACCAAAACAAATATAATGTAATTCAGTTCACTTTGTGGCGTTCAATGTTGTCGTACAATCCACATGAAAAACAAAATATGAATCAATACGATGATGTTATAAATAGTATATGAAAAAGAGACATTTATCTAATCCATATAAACAGCTACTACAACTCAGGAACACGTTTAATTCCCATGGAAATAATGTGCCCTTCATGCTTATCATATTTTAACGGTTTAGTGAGACGATCCGCGATGTTGTCATCCGTAGCAATCTTGTCTATCACTATCTCCTTTTGCTCCACGTAATCTTGAATCATGTGAGCCTTCCGAAGTAAATCTCTAACCATGTACAATTCCTCCTCCAAATAACCGTTTAAGAAGGCGGTTTTCACATCCATCTGCCAAATTTCATAGTCATGAAAAGCGGCAATCGCTAAGATTATCCAAATGGGACGCAACATAACTACGGGTGCAAAAATTTCATCATAATGCAATCCTTGCACTTGAGTGAAACCTTTTGCCACTAGTCGTGCCTTATAGGTGTCTAGTTGTCCTTCTACAGAATGCTTTATCTTATAAAGCCATTTGCACTAAAGAGGTCGTCCCTTATCAGGCAAATCAACAAGATCCCATACGTCATTCTCATACATGGAGTCCATCTCGGATTTCATGTCTTCAAGCCATAGCTTAGAGTCAGAACAGGTCATGGCACCTTTATAGGTAGCGGGTTTGTTACTCTCTAGGAGCAAAATGTCATCTCTATCATTCTCCTCGACCATACCAATGTATCTGTCTGGAGGAATGAAGACTCTACCCGACCTCCTAGGTTCCTAAGGAATATTAACCGTAGCAGAAGTTGAAGGAACATTTTCCTCCATCGGTTGCTCGGTTGTTGGTTCTTGAATCTCCGGCAGATCGAAGGTTCTATTACTTGACTTGTTCTCGAGAAACTCTTTCTCTAAGAACTTCGCACTAGCCGCAACAAAAACTCGATGTTCGGTAGGCGAATAGAAGTAATGACCAAACATTCATTTTGGATAACCAATAAAGTATGTCCTGACCGATCGCAGGCCGAGCTTATCCTCGTGTCTCCACTTGACATAAGCCTTGCAGCCCCAAACTCGAATAAAGGACAAGTTAGGGACCATTCCCTTCCATATCTCATATGGAGTCTTGTCTACAGCTTTAGACGGACTTCGGTTAAGTATAAGAGCAGCTGACAAAAGAGCAAAACCTCATAGTGAATCAGGTACTACCGTGTGACTCATCATGGATCGAACCATATCAAGTAAAGTTCGATTTCTTCGTTCGGACACACCATTTAATTGAGGTGTTCCGGGTGGAGTTAACGATAATACTATGCCACAGTTTTTAAGGTGTTGATCAAACTCATTTGAAAGATATTCGCCACCACAATCTGATCGAAGTGCTTTAATCTTTCTTCCCAGTTGGTTCTCAACCTTATTCTGGAATTTCTTGAACTTTTTAAAGGACTCACTTTTATGCTTCATTAAGTATACATATCCGTATCTACTCAAATCATCCGTGAAAGTGATAAAATATCTATAGTCGTCTCTTGCGTTGATTGACATAGGTCCACCTACATCAGTATGTATGAGTCCTAATAGGTCATTAGCACGCATTCGAACACCTTTGAAGGAAATTCGAGTCATTTTGCCGATAAGACATGATTCACACGTGCCAAATGATTCGTAATCAAATGGGGAGATAGTCCCATTCTCAATGAGCTTGATCTTTGTCACTAACCTTTACTTTCTTATTTTTCACATGTAATATGTTTTTGATATCTAACAATGGAAAAATAGGGGAGATGAGAGAAAGTTGGAGAGAGAAAGTTTCAACTTTGGGGATTTAGGGTTTTGTGCAAAGGCCAAAATCAATTTTAAATCTTATTCTCGTATATTAAATTAAGTAGTAAAATAATAGACATTGGTAATAACAAACAAATTTAATACTTATTAGTATAATTGGTAGTTAATAGTTGTAAGGATGTCACCAAAAATTAATAAGAACAAAAATACTCCACGAATATTGCCCAGCGAACAAAAGAGATAGTTGGAATACAGCAGGATGTTCTTCATGCTCTTAGACAGGAACATGATGAAGTATATAAATCAAAAGAGGGTGTTGAGGAAGGTGGGTGGCAGCAGGTTGTCAATCGGTCAAAAAGAAAAGACAATGGTAGCAGTTCTAGCTCAAAACTGCCTACTATTATTGAAACGGAGGTGGTGGAAATAGAAGTGCTGGCAAGTGTCCCGAAACCTATCCTAAAACTTGATGTTGCTGATGTCCAGGAGGAGATTGATTTTTGGTCAACGCCGGTCTATGGATATGTTATGGGTGCTAATCCCCCAAAAGGAGTACTGGAAGGGTATTTACGACGTGTTTGGAAGGATTATAGTATCACAAAGGTATCTTTCTTACCTAATGGTGTCTTTGTAGTTAGGTTCGCCAGTATGGAGCATTCTAGTCTTGTTTTGTCTAGAGGAATGATATTGTTTGATGGAAAGCCAGTAATTGTACGATCATGGGATCCCAATGTTAAGATTACAAAGGTCTCGGTGAAACGGGTTCCTAGCTGGGTTAAGTTAGTTGGTCTGGACTTAAAGTTCTGGGGGATTAAGTGTTTGGAGAAATTGGCGGCCCTAATTGGTAAATTCATGAGCATTGACGACATTACTACTCAGAGGACTTTCCTGGGTTATGCGCAGGTCATGGTGGAGGTGGAAATTGGTCAGGAATTTCCTGATCAGATTCAATTTCACGATGAGCAAGGCAAGGAGATATGTGTCTATATTGAATATGATTGGTTGCCAATCATATGTAAGAAGTGTAGTGGAGTGGGGCACAATGAAAAGGTGTGTAGGAGGGGACATGGGGTTCAGAAGAAGTATGTTTTACATGCTGTGCAGAAACAGTTTTGGCAGAAGAAGGAGGTTCAAACCTCTACTATTGATCCCATAGAATTCTCTGCTTTGCCTGTAACTGGGGGTACTCAAGCTATGCCTGCTGTGGGTAATAGTTCTTTGTTGACTACTCCTATTCATAGTGGTCAGACTTTGACTTTTACTCCTGCTAGGGTTATCTCTAAAATAACTAGGCATGAATCTAGGTTGCCTGAAGATAAGGATGTGAATTTCATGATGAATTTTAATGCTGCTTTGTCTGGGTGTTCTGAATTGGTGGATAAAGGGGGTGGCATTGTGTCTGTGTCCTCAAATGACTAAGTTTGGAGCATGGAATATTAGGGGGCTCAATAGTATCAAGAAACAGAAAGATGTAAAATGGTTTTTGCATCACTATGATATTGAACTATTTGGCCTCCTAGAGACCAGAGTGAAATCTGGTTCTCTGAATACAGTTATGTCTAATTTTTGTCATAATTGGTCTATTTGTCATAATGCTAGCTTTCACTCGAATGCTAGGATTTGGTTTTTTTGGAAGAGTAGTAAGGTTCAGGTTGTAGTGTTGGAGTGTGGTGCTCAATTTATTCACTTGAAGGTGATTGGTTGTATGACTGGTCATCGTTTTTATATTACTTTTGTGTATGGCTTCAATATAAGTGAGGAGAGGATGGACCTCTGGGATAGTTTACACATGCTGGCTAGGACTGAGCCTTGGTGTGTATTGGGGGATTTCAATAATGTACTCTATTCTAATGAGAGGATTGGGCAGGCTGTTAGAGATAGTGAAATGGTATCTTTTCAGAATGCTATCACTCTGTGTGAGCTCCAAGAGATGAAAACAACTGGTGCCTTCTTCACTTGGAATAATAAGCAGACTAGTGATAAGAGAGTGTTTAGTCGTATTGATAGAGTTCTTATTAATGATAATTGGTGTAATAGCTGGCCTGAGTACTTTGCTCACTTCTTTCCTGAAGGCTCTTTTGATCACTGCCCATATGTTATTGAGTATGGTGAGGTGAAGTCATCCAATAGAAGACCCTTCAAGTTCTTTAATATGTGGACAAGGTCTTCTGATTTCCTTTGTCTTCTGAAAGCTGGGTGGCAACAATATGTCTATGGTTCTTTTATGTTCAGAGTTGTGAAGAAAATGAAGAATATGAAGGTGTATTTCAAAAAGCTGAATACGGAGTTATATGCTGATATTGAAAAAAATGCAGAAATTGTATTTAAGGTCCTTCAGGAAAGCCAGATTATACTACAAGGTGATCCTGGGAATGTAATACTCATGGATGCTGAACAACAAGCTAGGGAAAGTTTTCTTCTTTTGGATGCTGCTCGTGAGGATTTTCTTAGTCAAAAAGCTAAGTGCTCCTGGGCTAAGGAGGGGGATACCAACTCTTCTTTGTTTCATCAGGCTATCAAACAAAGACAAATTAGGAATAAAGTGCTCATCATTGAATCTATGACGGGAGTGGTTTGTAAAGAGCCTGATCATATTATTCAGGCATTTGTTGACTTCTACAAAGTTCTGTTGGGGAGTTCTAAGGATACCTCTTGTTTCTTCCCTCATATTGTGCAGAAAGGAAGTAGAGTGGAAGAAGATCTTTGGGAGAGGATGTGTAGGATTCCTGGTGAGGAGGAGGTTAAAAAAATTGTTTTCTCTATTCCAAATGATAAGAGTCCTGGACCTGATGGCTATACTAGTTGCTTTATCAAAGCTGGTTGGGAGGTGTTGAAGGATGAGCTTTTTCATGCTATTCAGAATTTTTTCCACACAGGTAAGCTTCTTAGACAGATTAATGCTACCAATTTGGTTCTTATCCCTAAGATTGAGAATCCTATCAATGTTACTCAGTTTAGACCCATTGCTTGTTGTAATGTACTTTATAAGATCATTTCTAAAATCCTTTGTGAGAGAGTCTCTATTGGCCTTGGCAATGTCATTAGTCCTAATCAGGATGCTTTTATTAAGGGTAGGAGTATAATGGGTAATATTCTAATAAGTCAGGATATTGTCAGATTGTATACTAGGAAAAGTGTTTCTCCTAGATGTTTGATGAAGATAGATTTGAGGAAAGCTTATGACTCTATTGAGTGGGACTTTATTGGAGATATGATGTTACATTTAAATTTCCCCCCTAAGTTGATTTGTGACAACCCTCGCGAATGCGGAAATATAAAACAAACAAGCATGTGAAATATATAGCGGAAATATGAAGTTTTAGAAACTTTTATACATGCAAGGAAAGAATACGAGGAATGTCAAATATTACAAACTAAAGTTGATATAGTGTCATTTCACCCCACATTTTCACCCCTTTTTCATCTCGTTTTGTTTGCCTTTAACGCTCTTTAGGAGCGTTTCTACGTGTTTTACCTTCTTCTAGCATATTTCTTGCTTTTATCGTGTTTTTGTAGGTAAACCGTCAATTGAGGCGATTTCTACCTACTTTTGATCAACAAAGAAGAAGGTGAATCATTCAGAGGACCCACGGCACACCTTGGGGGCCCCACATACCCTTGGGGGCCCTACTCGACGCGCCAAAGCCCTCCCGAGTCAAGGCAAGCGAAACCGAGAAGGAAACAACAAAGTCAAGCGAAGGAAGAAGGAGAATGAGCATCTCACGGTCGTGAAATGCATCTCACGGTCGTGAGATGCATGCCCAAGAAGCTTGATTATCGTGGATTTGATCTCACGGCCGTGAAACCCATTTCATGGTCGTGAAACCTCTGTCACGGTCGTGAAATGCACTTCACGGTCGTGACTTGTCAGAGAAACATGACCTTGCTCTGCCAATTCCTTCACGACCGTGACTTGGAGTTTCACGGTCGTGAGACGTGTTTCACGACCGTGAAACCCATTTCACGGTCGTGACTTTGCCAGTCCATGAAGCTTCTCGAGGCCCATCTTTCCTTCATTTTGTAAACCTATAAATAGACCCTCATGTAACTAAAGGGCACGAAACCCTAGATCTGAAACTTTCATATAATTAGTATTTAATCTTGTACTAATCTTTCTTAATTAAGCAAACTAGTCGGTTAATTAGTGATTTCAACTTGGTTTAGTGTATGAACTCGGGTTATATTCGAAGATTTGTGACGAAATCTTGGTATTTATATCAAAGTTCTTATCTTTCTCCAAGTTGGTATAAATTCTCCACTTAATCTTGCCTTTAATTAAGTTTTCATTTCGATTATCGTTATCTACTTATTGGTAATTAGAAATGTTTAATGTTGTTGTTGATTTCCTTTTACAATCTCTACACTACAAAACGAACGCGGGAAACTGACGGACAAAATCCGTCAGTAACAGAGAAAATCCGTCAGTAATTTAGACTACTGACGGAATTTCCGTCAGTACCACGCGTCACTTCAATTGGTAACGAAAAAACGGCTTCTGACGGATTTTCCGTCAGTATTTGACACTGCTGACGACTTACTGACGGACGGTTCGTCAGGCAATTCAATTGAAAAGTCAACATAATATTGACTTTACTGACGGATACTGACGTAAAATCCGTCAGAATAGTCAAGATTGACTTGAGTTACTGACGGAAATTCCGTCAGTAAGTCAAGTCAATCTTGACTATTCTGACGGATTTTCCGTCAGTTTTATCAAGTCAATTTTGACTTTCCTGACTGAATTTCCGTCAGTTTTCTCAAGTCAATTTTGACTTTCCTGACGGAATTTCCGTCAGTAAGTAAAAGAGTGAGGCTGGATACAGCAGCCTGTTGTCCAGCCACAATGCGTTTTTTTGCATTGTTTTAAACGTTGAAAATTTCAACAAAACCTGCAATACAGAAAATACATACGTTCACCGCAAAGCGGTAATTCATACTCACATCGACCGCACGGTCGGAAATCAACAAAAGGCGATAAAAATAAAGGTGAAGACCGATGGAAATTGGAAAAAGAATTCATTACATAAAATCAAAAAACAAATTCATACAACTTGAAGATTTACAAGCTTACAAATTCAACTGTTCCTAACTTAGGTAAATTAAACATTACTAACCTAAGGGGGTAACGGGAGGTACTCCAAAACCGTGCCCGTCGTCCGCGTTGTCATCTCTTGGACGTGGAGGAGGGAAGTTGTTGCACAAGTCCGGGGGAAGAAATCTCATCATAGCCGCTTGCATGGCAGCCATTTGCGCGGCTTGGTGATCCATTTGTTGTTGATTGGCCCGTACTTGTGCTTCAAGGGCAAGTCGGGCGACTCTCTCATGTTCTCGTTCATTCGCAAGTGCATTCAATTGTTCCTTCATTTGAGTATTCTGAGTTGCGAATTGGGTGTAATCTGTAGGATTGTAGGAGAAAGAAGCGCGTGCACTTTTGTTGCATGGTGGTTCATACCACACTTGTTTCCCCTTGTCTCCTACCCCGAAGAGCCTTAACTTCTTATCGAATCCGTCAACCGCTTTGTAGAATGCACGGAATTCGTCTGGGGTCTCGCCAGTTGGCGTTTGCTGACTCATCTCCTCAGTGTAAGCTTCCTGAACCCACAAAAAAGAAATTATATAATTAAAAACATTAAGTAATCAAAACAAAACGAAACTAATAAATAGTATTAAAATTAGATATAAAAAAACTCCTTAGTAATTATTAGACAAACTTACGTTTGTCTTAGCAGCTCTAGGGTTAACCCATTCGCCCTTCTTGTTCTTTTTTGTTTTCTCAAACAACTTGTACGGGGTAGGATCAACCTGAAAGTATTATAAAAACATAAAGTGATATATATATCGGAAATATTAATCCTTCATATTTAATATCCTAAAATGTATGTGAATTAAAAATAAAGGACTTACCAATTCTTTAAACGCATCGGAACAACTCTTCCGGCCTAGAGTATGGGTGCCCACCGCTTTCTCGCCACCTGACCGTCTATTAGCCTTGTTTATGTTAGACCTCTTGGCGAATTTGGGATCGCTTTCGGTCCTATTTCTAATGTTTTCCCACCAACTTTCAGGCACCCAATCCGGCCTATTTTTGTTATACTTGCAGCCATTGACAAGTGAGGTAATCCGCCTCGTGACATGTTTCTGCCAGTCGGGCTTCGGGTCGTAGTTTTGATCGACCGAGTTCACATGATTCTATTTCATCATAAACAACTTGTTAGTAATTGCTGAAATTGTATAACTACATTTTTTGAATGAAAACAATTACTTTTTAGTAATAGATACAACCGTAATAAAATATACCTGAAAGTACTCCCACATCCGCCTACGCTGGTAGTGGCTCGCTTCACTCCATTTGGTGAAGTATTCTCGGTTTATGGTACGAATAAAAGACCAAGTAACGTATTGCTTGATCGGCTTGTCGTCCCACCTGAAAAATATACATATTAGAACGAACGCGATAATAAAAGATAATAGAAATTATCGCAAAAGTGATAATAAAATAAAGTTTGCGATAATAAAAGTATGATATATATAAATTAATTAGACACTTACCATTGGCCTATAGTAGGATTGCGAGACAGAATAATCCGGTTACTCTCCTGCTGTGGCGTCGGGATCGCCACCTGCTCCTGCTCCTGCTCCTGCTCCTGCTCTTGCTCCTGCTCCTGCTCGTGAAAGGCAGCATCCTCACAGGGAGTTCCCAGAAAATGCTTTGTTTCCACCAACCTTCAGTTTTGTCGTTTTTCAATCTTTTCATTTCTTCAGCAGAAGACTCGACAACTTTTGGTAAACCTTTTACCGAATCACAGACTTCAGCACCGGTTAATTTGATTGCAACTGTGGTATCCTCAGTTTTCCTATTCTTTAGAAAATGCTTACAATTGTTGCGGAAAGGATGATCATGTTTCAAGAAAGTACGATGACAATCGAACCAACAAACTTTTTTACTATGTTTCAGAAAAAAGGATTTAGGATCTGTTTGAAGACAATAAGGACAAGCACGGTATCCGGCTGTGGACCAACCGGAAAGCATGCCATATGCAGGAAAATCATTGATCGTCCATAGTAATGCCACTTTTAATTGAAAGTTACGTTTCTTAGAGACATCATAGGTATCCACACCGGTTTCCCAAAGTTCTTTCAACTCTTTGATCAACGGTTGGAGGTAGACATCCAATTTTGCTTTAGGGTTATTAGGACCTGGAACGATCATAGATAAGAACATAAATTGCCTCTTCATGCATAACCAAGGGGGTAAGTTGTACGGGGTTACAATCACGGGCCAACACGAGTAAGACTTCCCGAATTGGCCATAAGGTGAAAATCCATCTGTACACAAACCTAGTCGAACATTGCGAGGCTCACTTGCAAATTCTGGATGCTCTCTATCGAAATGTTTCCACGCTTCTCCATCACTTGGGTGTGCCATTGTCCCTCTTTCTCTTACTCGAGAGTTTTTATGGTGCCAACTCATCTCACCTGCTATGTGTTTGGTTGCAAATAGTCGTTGTAACCTTGGCGCAAGCGGGAAATAAGTCAGTGGTTTACAAGGTATTCGCTTCCGGCCACTTAAATTCTTTTTACCTTTATATCGAGAGGCATGACAATTGGTACATTCCTCAAGATCGGCATTTTCTTCCCAAAAAAGCATGCAACCGGTAGGACATGCATCGATTTTCACATGGGGTAGTTGGAGTCCCTTAAGCAAATTCTTAATCTCTTGAAAATTGCGCGCCATTTGATTATTTTTTGGAATAATGTCACTAATTAACGACATAAAACCATTGGCGCATCTAAGAGATAAGTTGTTCTCACATTTGAGTGCTACCAACCTAGCAGCCGCTTGCAACAAACTCATACTACTTCCCTCATAAACTGGTTGTTCGGCTTTATTTAACATTCTATAAAAGGCTGAAACTTGGGGATGTGGGGGATAACGAACTTCTTCATCGCTAAGGTCGTCGGGATTAAGTCGAGCCTCCATTATTTGCTCAACATTATCACGTAATGCATCTTCAACCAACTCCCGGTAAGGATTCTCACTAACTACGATACTACTTGAACTCTCTTCGGTAGCCAGTTTCTCACCGTGATAATTCCATACATAATAATTATCAGTAAAACCATTCGACCATAGATGAGTTTGAACCTCCCTTTTCGATTTAAAAGCTAAGTTATCGCATTTCTTACATGGACACCTCATTTCACCGCCTAAATCCTTAAACTCACTATATTGTTCCGCGAATTCAATAAACTCTTTCACCCCATTTGCAAATATCAGCTTGGGTTTCTTTTTTTCGTCTAATCTTTCATACATCCACCGTCGTTCTAATCTTTTCATGTTATTATGTATCTACATTTAAATATATATATGTTATATAAAATAAATTATCAGAAATTAACAACAATGATAATCAATAATCACACATACTAAATCAAACATTTATTCTCATCAACAAGTAAAATTAAATTTCTTCAATTGGGTCCTTATCACTCCAACCTAAACCCATCAATCTACGTTTCAAGTCACTAGCAAACACCTCTTGTAATTTATTAATGAGGAAAAAATTCGGCAGCAATTCCCCTTTGTTTTCTAAATACACAATGTTGAATAAATATTTACTCAACATATGCATTCAGAAAACATTAAAGGAATTGTAACCGAACTCTTTCCTCATTAATAAATTACAAGTTATGTGTTTACTACCTAAGTGACTTGAAACGTAGAAAGACAGTCCCAATACGGGGACTATTCAAAAATTACTCCTAACGAGTAATTCTTGAACGGGTACTAAGTCAATATCAACACATGTAATAATTTGGACATACAAAACACATGTAATAACTAGCTACTAACAACAACAAAAAATTTATTATCAAATGATTAAGACGCAGGGCGAAATTATATTAACAACAACCAAAATTTCATTATCAAAAACAATCATGGCTACTATCCTACGTCAATTAAAGACAAACAAATAATTAAGACGGAAGGCGAAATTAAATTAATAACAAAAATTTCATTATCAAAAACAATAATGGCTACTATCCTACGTCAATTAAAGACAAACAAGTGATTAAGACGGAGGGCGAAATTAAATTAACAACAAAAATTTCATTAACAAAAAAAGTAATGGCTACTATCCTACGTCAATTAAAGACAAACAAATGATTAAGACGGAGGGCGAAATTAAAATAAAGACAAATATAATACCTAAGGATGAAAATAAACAAAGAAAGCGGCGACAAGTAGCGGCGGTCGACGGTCGGAGGTAGCTAGTGGTGGTCGTCGGATCTACAACAAACAACTAATAAAGAACCTATAAATTAACAAAATGAGAAAAGAAAGAGAATGAAATAGTTAATTAAACTTACCAAGGATGTGGTGGTCGGAAAGTAGTCGCCGGAGGAAGTTAGTCGGTGGTAGTGATAGAGCCGGTGGTCGGAAAATGGATTAAAGTGATTTGGGGGTTAGGTTTTGGGGAAAATGGAGAAGAAAGAAATGACGGGCTGATTGTTTGATTCAGCATAAAAAGAAACTTTCTGACGGAAATTCTGTCAGGAATCCGTCGGGTTAGCGAAAATTCGAGAACCTTTCTGACGGAATTTCCGTCAGAACCTATGTTTGACTGGGCAGTATTTTGACTGCATTATTAGTTACTTCTGACGGAAATTCCGTCAGTATACTTGACAATTACTGACGGATTGTCCGTCAGTATTAGTAATTTCTGACGGAGTATCCTTCAGTATCCGTAAGTAAATTTTGCCGCCTTTGACTTAGTCAACGCGCCATTTTTCACTGACGGTTACTGACGGATTATCCGTCAGTTTTATTTTTCCGTCAGTATTCCGTCAGTCATAAAAAATCACTGACGGAATTTTTTTTCCGTCAGAAAAACCGTCAGTTTCCCGTGTATTCGTTGTAGTGCTAGTAAATGTTGAATTCCCCTTGAGTATGATTGAGTAGTGATTTATCTAGGATTAGTGGGGGATAATGGGTTTTAATGAGGGTTAATCTTTGTTAGTCGGGTTAAATTGTTGATTAATTGTCTTTCTTCCAACTTTTGCATACCATATGTTTGATGAAATGCTTGCTTGACAATCTTGCATGATTCATGTTTATCGTAAATTTCCGTAAGATCGATAGCCTCGGAATATGTTAGGATTTGCATATAGTTGGTGTATCGACCGTGTGTACGCGAGAGCTAGCTTGGTTCGGTATATGGGAGGGATTGTAAGTTCGAGAGTCTGAATCCACCGCGCCCAAGTTTGACTACCCATCAACTATGAACCCGACTCAGTAGAACCCGAATTACCCATTTGAACCCATCAATCCAAGACCTTCCTTTTATTGATTCTTACTTGATTTTCCTTCTCATCTTAGGCCCCTTTTGTCGTTTTTAATTGTTTTTAATTGTTGTTACCTTAGTTTAGTCAACAAACCCAAACCCATAATTACTTGTGACTTGCAAGAGACTCTAGCCAACTTTTAGATCATTTCTAAGCAACAACCGTCCCTGAGATCGACATCCCTTCTTACAAACTATTTTCACTACATCAAAATGGCGCCGTTGCCGGGGACGGTGTATGTTTAATTTGATTGTTTTTAGTTTGCTTTAGTTTTTTTGCCTCTTTTCTTGAGAAACCTAGTTTCTCAAGGCATTCTCACCGTTTACATTTAGTTTTCTTGTATGCCCAGGCGAGCTCCCCCAAAGAATCAACCTCCAATCGATCCCGAGATCGAAAGGACCTTTAGGAGACTTCGCAAAGTCTTCAAAACCGCAAGTAGAGGCTCTTCTTCAAATCCGATTATCACAACGGAGGAGGTTTTACCCTCAATTGAAGAAAGGGAAGTCCGGGAGAGTAACGAGGTAGAAATTGAGCATCCAAGTGTAGAGAATTGGGAGGATATTGTGCCGATTGCGGAATTTGTGAATCCTTTTGGAATCCCACCAACCATCCCACAAGACATCCAACCACCCACTCTTCTAAGAATGCCTAAATTCTCATCTCACTCCATTCCCACGGAAGATACTCTTCCAAACACCACCCCCGTACCCCAAAATCTCACTGGAAATTTCATTGCTAAAACCGCTTTTATCCAATTGGTGGAGAGAAACCAATTTGGAGGTATGCCAAGTGAAGACCCTCATCTACACATGGAGACTTTTTGTGATTATTGTGATGTCGTTTCTCAAACGGGAGTGACTCAAGACCAAATCCGATGGGTCTTGTTTCCTTTCTCTCTTATTGGAGCGGCAAAACGATGGTTGAAGAGTCTTGACAAGGTCGCTCTAGGTATTGACTCATGGAAGAAGCTAGCTCTAGCTTTTTATCAAAAGTTCTATCCACCGGAAAAGACAAATATGTTGAGAGCTAAGATAACCGGGTTCAAGCAAAGGGATGAAGAGTCACTCTATGAAGCTTGGGACCGATTCAAGGAGATTATTCGTTCTTGCCCTCACCATGGTTTGAGTGAGTGGTTCTTGGTACAACAATTTTGGAATGGACTTTATGAAGATGCTAGAGGAATTTTGAACATTGGATCAAATGGAAGGTTCACGGAAGTAGATGATGCTCAAACTTGGGCAAGAATAGAGGAGATGGCGGCCCACAACTCACAATTTAGTAGGCCAAGGCAAACTCCTAGGGGAAGACATGAAGTGAGCTCCGTTACCCAAATGGGAGCCGATTTTGGAGCTCAACTTAGCTCTTATATGGAAGCAATGAACCTCAACATGGACCAACAAACGGCTCTATTCCAACAAGCTCAAAGTTCATTAACTCAACCTCCTATGCAACAAGTGAATGCTATGGTGATGGCACCAAGCTTACCTCAAGGGGTTTGTGAATGTTGTGGAACATTTGGTCATGATCCTCAAGAATGTAGAGGATCCGTGGAACAAGTAAATGCCTTTCAATCTTATAGGCAAGGAACCCCTTACTCCAACTTCTACAATGAGAACACAAAGAACCACCCAAATCTCTCATCCAAAAGCCAAAATGTTCAAAACCCTCAACCACAACCATATGTTGCCCCACCCATGAGAAACAATCAACAAAATTTTCAAAGACAACAATACAATCAAAACCAACCTTCTTACAATCAACCACAATACAACCAAAATCAATACAACCCACCACCACAAAATCAACCTCCCATGCAACCACAAGTTGGGGATCCAAACTTGGACATTCACAAGGCGATTCTCCAATTGCAAAAAGATAACCAAGCCAAAGATATTATCATCAATAACATCCTTGCCCACAATAAAATGCTTGAAACTCAAGTGACCCAAATAGCTTCGGGGAGTTCCTCTAGGGGAAAGGGTCAATTACCTCCTCAAGGTAACCTACCTAGAAATGAAACCGCCAATGCCATACATTTGAGGTGTGGAAAGAGTTATGAGGGACCAAGAATGCCAATTGAAGATGATAATGGTGAGGGAGACAAAGTGGAAGATGATGGGCCAATTGAAAATGAGGTTGTTGAGTTGGATGATAAGGAGGAAGAGTGCTCTTCAAGTGAGCAAGTTGTTGTTGAGAAGAATGATGATGTGATAACAACAAACAAGAAGGTTGAGGAGCCCATTGTGATAAGGCTACCTTTTCCTTCAAGACAAGCCAAAACAAAACTTGACAAGCAACTAGGCAAGTTCATGGAAATTGTGAAGAACTTGGAGGTCTCCATTCCTTTCAGCGACCTCATAACTCAAATCCCCGCCTATGCAAAATTTATGAAGGACATCCTTACAAGGAAGAAGTCATTAAGTGGAGTTGAAACCGTGGCATTCACCGGTGAATGTAGTGCATTTCTACAAAACCCAACCCCTCCAAAATTGAAGGATCCGGGTAGTTTCTCCATCCCATGCACCATAGGCAACATTACCATTGACAAAGCCTTATGTGATTTGGGAGCGAGTGTGAGTGTGATGCCATACTCCATATGTGAAAAACTTGGCATGGGAGAACTTAAATGCACAAACATTACACTTCAAATGGCGGACCGATCTACAAAGCAACCTTTGGGTGTGTTGGAGGATGTCCCGGTTCGAATTGGGAAATTTTTCATCCCGGTGGACTTCATTGTTCTTGATATGGCAGAAGATTCTCAAATCCCCATTATTCTCGGGAGGCCATTCTTGCACACCGCCGGAGCGGTGATTGATGTTAAACAAGGGAGGCTTACTTTTGAGGTGGGGGATGAGAAAATTACATTCAACTTGCAAAATGCCATGAAAGCTCCAAATCTTGGAGAAGCATGTTATTTCATCGACATCATTGATGCCTTCGTTGAAGAAGTTACACCTAGCTTCTTTATGAGGGACCCTTTGGAGGCTATATTGACTTTGGAGCCAAGGGATATCATGGAGGAGCTACATGGGTTTGAGTTCAACTTGCTTGAAGCAACTTTGGAGGGAGAAGAGCTTGATGAAGAACAACTCTTAAGACTTGAGTCTATCATCCAAACTTCTTGTGTGGTAGACATCGCGGTAGAGGTACAAGCTCCTTCTCTTAAACCCCTTCCTTCTAACTTAGTATATGCTTATCTTGATGAGTCGAAGTGCAAACCGGTAATTGTAAATGCTAGCCTTGATGATGATCAATTGAATGCATTGTTGTGTGTGTTGAGAAAACATGAGAAAGCTATAGGCTATAGCTTGGATGACTTGAAGGGGGTTAGCCCTGAATTGTGTATGCATAGAATTCATATGCAAGATGACCATGAGCCAAGAAGGCAAGCCCAAAGAAGATTAAACCCCACCTTGCAAGAGGTTGTCAAAGGTGAAGTCATGAAGCTACTAGATGCCGGGATCATCTACCCAATCTCTTACTCCGATTGGGTTAGCCCCGTGCAAGTGGTGCCAAAGAAAGGTGGCACCACGGTAGTGAAGAATGATAAAGATGAGCTAGTGCCAACTAGGGTAGTGACGGGGTGGAGGATGTTGTTGGACCAATTTCATAGTTTTGATAATGACATGTGTTTACGTAATAATATGTTTTACTCGATATATCATATGCGTGTAATTGTGTGCTTTAGTCTTATTATAGCTAGCAACAATTATGAGAAAAAAGATCAAAGTTAGGCATAACTTTGATAAAGTCTGTGAGACAAAGTTATAACAACTTCAGGAATAACTTTGGAATTGAATTGGAAGTTATAGCTAACCAGGCATAACTTTAAGGAAAATCGCTTCAAACAAGATCTACATCAAACTACACAAGACTCGAGATGGAGGGTCTTTGTGATCAAGATGAAGAGATGATCCGTATACTGAAAATCTTTGTGAAGATTAGATAGTATAGGTCGTCATTCGGTAACTATATTTCATTCGAGAGATTTTATGTTCAAAAGTTATAGCTTTAGTCTATGACTTTGGATGATAAAATATTGATGCATAATTTTGGAAATAAAATGTTTTGAAATGTTTTCAAAAGTGAAAGAGTATTTTTATATTTATCAATTATTTTAATAGAGAATATATTTATGAGATTCTATTGGTTAGTAATACAACTTATGGGTTGTCATGCTACCTAGGGTTTATAATATATTCTATCTCAATTTGTTGTTAACCTAATTAGCCCACCTAGTGGTTGAGCCATCTAGGGTTTCGTGAAACCTAGTTTGTGCCACCTAGGGATTCGTGCTCCTAGGGTTTCGTGAGCTATAGGAATCCGGCCTCCATAGGTTTGGTTTCTTAGTTTACCTAATCTAGGATTCTACTATATCTTTACAACAATATTTTGAGATATCAAGATAAATATATTTCTATAAGATAAACCAAATAATATTTTGAGATACAGATATTTCTAAAAGATAAGCAAATATTATTTTATGGAAAGATAAGTATCTTTATTAAATATTATACTAGGGTTTTAGATCTACTATGATCTACTACTATAAATTACTCATGTCACATACAATTTTGGAAAACACTACGAAATCACTAATTCCACAGCACTGCCATTTATTTTATTTGTGTTGATTTTCCAAAATCGTTTTAAATCAAACCTTTGAGCAAATATTTATTATTTTTAGATTTTGTTTTTCAAAAGATTCGTGCATCAATTATTATCAATCGCTTGAGTGAAATACGTTATTGGATAATAGTACATCATTATAAGCTTACAATTCTTTAACGGGAATCTGTGTGAGTTATATTGTACTTTCTTATTAGCGTAAGATAGTATAGAGTATTTAGCGATACTCACCTTGAGTTATAATCATAGTGTTGATTATACGAGTGGGTTGGTAATTTTTGTAATCCGTAGAAAGGTACTAAAAATTATTAATCGAGAATAGTGGACGTAGGTTTCAACGTGTGAAACTGAACCACTTCAAAAATCGTGTGCTTCTCTCTTATCTCTTTACTTTTCGTTATTTCGTTATTTGCGCTTACTTTGATTAATTAATTAGTTGATTTTAATTCATAAGATCAAATAATTAATTACATATCATATAAATCGAAAAAGTGGGGCTAGTTTTTAATACTCAATTCACCCCCCCCCCCCTCTTTCGTATTCGATCAATAGACTCTACAATTGGTATCAGAGCCTCGTGCTCTTGATTGCCTTACAGCAAGGAGTCTGATCCATTTATCTTTTTATTTTTATTTATTTTCCGCTGCATTTAATTTTATTTTAATGGATTCCAAACATCTGAAGTGTCCCGTATTCGATGGGAAGAACTACAGTCTATGGAAAAATATGATGACCCATTTCATAAAGGGTAACGATTGGGAGTGTTGGCTAATCATTAAGAATGGTCCTAATAAGATCATGCTTGGAACGGCCACTGGCACTTCCATCGAAAAGAAAGAAGATGACTATGTTGAGGCAGATTATAAGAAAGCTGAGAAAAATTCAAAGGCTATTAGTCTGTTGCAAAACGGCATGACCCATACTGAATTTGATCGTTTCTCATCTAGCTCTACTGCCAAGGAAATATGGGATGGTCTTGAGTTAGCTTATGAGGGGACAACTGTTGTCAAAAAGCAACGTATTGCACTACTCATGCGAAAATACGAACTGTTCTCCATGGAACAAAATGAATCGCTTGACAGCATGTCTACTCGCTTCTCCAGTATCATTAATGAATTGAAAAATCTTGGAAAAACTTTTGACTCGAGGAAATTGCCAGGAAGATCCTTAGAAGTCTATCTAAACGATGGAGACCTAAGGTGACGGTAATTGAGGAATGTAAAGATCTATCTGACCTATCTTATCAAGAGCTACTTGGAACCCTAATGGCTCATGAGATTACTCTTGATGAAGATGCGGCAAATGATAGTAATAGCAAGAAGGTGGCTTTACATGCCGAATCTAGTGAAAGACAAGATTCGGATCTTGAAGATGAAACGGTATTATTTGCTAGACGTTTTAAGAAAAAATTCTTTAATAAACCACAAGGGAAAACGTTTAACAATAACACTAACAAATCTTACAAAAAGCCAATTGAGTCAAAAGGGTCTCTTTCAAGTCGTGGTTGCTTCAAATGTGGGGATAATGATCACATGATCAAAGATTGCCCCACATGGAATAAAATCAAAGACAAAAATCAACGAGACAAAACCAAGAAGGAATTCAAGCAAGTGATGATGGCCTATTGCTGGGGAGATCTTGACACAGAGGACGACGAGTCAGAGGAAGAGGAAGTCGCCAACTTGTGTCTAAGCAACGTCAGTCTTGACCAAATTTCTGACAGTGACAATGAAAGCGAATCCGAGATGTGTCTTGTTGGCAACTCAGATTCAGAACCAGATTCAGAAGATGATGAAGAGGTTAGTCATCTTGAACTTAAAAAGCAAGTTAAGAATTTATCTAAGAAGTCTTTAATTAAGTATTTTGAAGAAACCTTAGATCATTGTCATGAGCAGAGTCTAGAATTGAAAGATCTTAAAGAACAAATTCTTGACATTGCTGAGGAAAACCAACTTCTTAAGGCCAAAGCTAAAAAGATCAAGTCTAAAGTTATGGCAACTTCAGCTATAACTTCAGACAAGACAAATGTTGAGAAAGAAGCTCTTGAGTCTAAAGTTATAGCTAATGAAGCTATAATCTCAGAGTTGAAGCTCAACATTAAGCATCTTCAAGCCAAAGTTATAGCTAATGAAGCTATAACTTTAGAATTGAAGAAAGTCAATGAGCTTTTACAATCTCAAGCTAAGGAAAAAGAAGTTGTTATTCTTGATCATGAGAAAGTAAACTCTTTTCTTTCTCAGCAATTGAAAGATTTGAAGGCTGAATTCTCCCAAGCCAAAAGTCAACATAATGAGGAGAAACTTATCTTGAACAAACGTTTCAATGATTTTCGTGAAAATTTCAAAAAGAACAATCCCTCCAAAGACTTGAATGTAGATCATTCGTCGTGTCAAAAAGAAATTCAGTCTTTGAAGGAATTGCTCTACATGCACGAAAAGTTCATGATAAGTGGGAAGGAAGTCAGAAGGTCTTAGACTTCCTTACCGAACAGTCTAATAATAACATGAAGAAAGGTCTAGGTCATGAATGCTATAGTCGTAGAGACCATGATAAATGCAAATCCACTCCTTCTGACCGTGATTTTAGAAGAAGGAAGTACGTCAATCTTTCAGAATATCTGATTTGCAATTATTGTGGTCACAACGGTCATGTTAAAGATAATTGTGTTAAATATGTTAACGACAACAAAAATCAAACTGATTTTGTGAAAGAGCATGACGTGTCTAGTGTTAATGAGTCTGAACCTGAATCTCAACGTGATGAGATTAGAAACAATGAGTTCAGGTGGTTTTATGACATGGCTTTCGATTACACATCGGTACCTTCAAAATCTAAACCTTATGTGAATCAGAAGCAGTCATTTAAACCTAATGTGCGTCACAACAATAACAAACAATATAATGAACCTAGAAAACCCTATCCTAAAAAGAAAAGAATTGTTAAACAGGTATGGGTTAGGAAGGATCAAATACATAGAGTCACTAACCACAAAGGACCCAACTTAGCGTGGGTACCTAAAAGCTGTATTTGATTCTCTTGCAGATAATAGTGAAAGAAAACAATCTTTGGTATCTCGACAGTGGATGTTCGAGGCACATGACTGGAAACAAGAATTTATTTCTTTCACTAGAACCCTTCAACGGTGGAAAGGTCACCTTTGGAGACAATAAGAAGGGAAATATAATCGGTGTAGGTAAGATTGGTATATCTTCTTCACATGCTATTAATAATGTATATCTGGTAGATGGCCTTAAGCATAACTTGCTAAGTATCTCTCAACTATGTGACAAAGGAAACAAAGTCGTTTTTCATTCAAATGTTTGTCGTATCATAGTTGAAGGAACTAGTAACGTTATCTTAGAAGGCTTACGTAAACGGAACGTGTATATGATTGATTTAAACAAAGTCACTACACGTTCCTTTACGTGCATGAAAGTCACAGTGGATGATTCATGCCTGTGGCACAAGAGGTTTGCACACATCAGTCCAACAATTTTAAAGAAACTTAAATCGTGGGATTTAGTTGAGGGTCTACCCTCAATCAAATTCGAACAAGAAAAGATGTGTGACTCATGTGCCCGTTGTAAACAAGTTAGATCTTCATTCAAACCGAAACGAGTAGTAAGTACAGATCGTCCACTTGAGTTGGTACACATGGATCTATGTGGACCTATGAAAGTTAGAAGCCGCGGTGGATCAAGGTACTTATTCGTCCTAGTCGACGACTACTCCAGGTATGTATGGCCTATCTTTCTATTTACTAAAGATGAAACATTCGATGAGTTTGTAGTACTAATGAAGCTCACCCAAAACAAGTATGATAAAAAGTTAGTTTCCATTCGTACGGATCATGGCACCGAATTTGATAATCAAGCTTTTATAGAATATTGTAGGGAGAATGGTGTAGGACATAACTTTTCTGCACCACGAACCCCACAACAAAATGGTGTCGTGGAACGTATGAATAGAACATTAGAGGACATGGCCCGCACTATGCTTTTGTGTAGAGGCCTTCCTAAGAGCTTTTGGGCATAAGCCATAAGTACTGCATGCTATGTGCACAATAGAGCTATGATTAGACCTGTTCTCAAAAAGACTCCCTATGAACTTTTAAGAGGGAGAAAACCCAATATAGCTCACCTTCGTTGCTTCGGGAGTAAATGTTTTGTCCATAATAATGGAAAAAGTAATTTGAGAAATTTTGACCACGAAGTGACGAAAGCTTGTGTATTGTGTTTTGGTGGCATTCTAATCATAGTAAAGCTTTTCAAAGTTTTTTAACAAAAGAACTTGTGCAGAGAAGAAGAAAGAAAGTGTTCATGTTGTATTGATGAAGATAGGTGGCTTAACAAAGTGAAAAAGAATGAAAGAAAGAGAGGAAACATGCAAGGATCCAGACTTCGGCCTCTCCAGGATGAGACGTGCCAATTATAATGAAGAAGTTATTGAAGGAATCAATGAGAACATTGCATAAATCCGCAAATGACCTTAAACAGAGAACCTGAGGACAAGTGTTTATGATACGGGGGGGGGAATGTTCTTCTCAAACAAGGAAAGGAAACTGAGTTATAGCTGATGATGGCTTATAATTTGAACCAGAACACAAGTGGTGTAACTGAAGTGTACCAACTTCAGCCTGCTAACCCCAGCGTCCAACCTCAGGGGGAACCAATCTTGATTCTGAATCATTTGAGGAAAATGAGAGTTCATCAGATGATGATGAGCCTAGGAACTCTAAGAAATGGAAATATAAGAGTTCTCATCCTATGGATAGTATCCTAGGAATTTTGAATAAAGGAGTTCAAACTAGGCGAACATTAAATAACTTTTGTTCATTCTATTCATTTCTCTCTACCATAGAGCCTACCAATATCAAAGAAGCTCTTGCAGAATCCGACTAGATTGTGGCTATGCAAGAGGAGCTTCAACAATTCGAACGCAATAAAGTATGGCACCTTGTGCCACGACCTCCTAATCGAACTGTGATTGGTACTCGATGGGTATTCAGAAATAAATTGGATGATTCAGGAGTTATAGTTCGTAACAAGGCTCGATTGGTCATTCAAGGTTATAATCAACAAGAAGGGATTGATTATGACGAGACATTCGCTCCAGTAGCAAGACTTGAAGCTATTCGCTTGCTCATCGCCTTCGCAGCTCATAAAGGAATGAAATTATTCCAAATGGACGTTAAGACTGCATTTCTTAACGGTTATTTGGAAGAAGAGGTTTTTGTTGAACAACCTCCTGGATTTTTGAATAGCAAGTTTCAAAACCATGTTTTTAAACTCGATAAAGCTTTATATGGTTTGAAACAAGCGCCTAGGGCTTGGTACGACAGATTGTCAAAATTTTTATTACAAAACAATTTTAAAAGAGGATCTGTCGACAAAACCCTATTTCTAAAATCCGAGGGTTCTGATTTACTTGTTACTCAAATTTATGTAGACGATATTATTTTTGGTTCTACTAACAATAAATTGTGCAAGTATTTTTCAGATCTTATGACCTCAGAATTTGAAATGAGCATGATGGGAGAATTGAAATTCTTCCTAGGACTGCAGATTCAACAAACCAAAGAAGGCATAAAGATTCACCAACAAAAATATGTCAAGGAGCTAATCAGAAAATTTGGTATGGAGAACGCTCATCCAATGGACACGCCTATGGTAACTGACAAAAAGTTGACCTTAGATGAAAATGGTAAGTCCGTAGATGAGACTACATATCGAGGTATGATTGGTTCTTTATTATATTTAACTGCAAGTAGACCTGACATTATGTTCAGTGTATGTGTCTGCGCTAGATTTCAATCATGTCCTAAGGAATCACATATGATTGCAGTTAAACGTATCTTGCGATATTTAATTGGTACATCTAATTTATATTTGTGGTATCCACTTGAGTGTAATTTCGATCTAGTAGGATATTCAGATGCAGATTATGCAGGATGTTCTCTAGATAGAAAAAGTACCTCTGGATTTGCTACGTTTGTTGGACCTTGCATAATAACGTGGGGCTCAAAGAAGCAAAATTCGGTTGCATTGTCTACTGCAGAAGCCGAATATATCGCTGCAGGACTGGTATGTTCTCAACTACTTTGGTTAAAGCAACAACTATGTGATTATGGTGTTAATGTTGGTTGTATGCCTGTTTTCTGTGATAATACGAGTGCTATTGTTATTTCTAAGAACCCAGCTCAGCATTCTCGTACTAAGCATATAGACATTAGACATCATTTTTTGCGTGACCATGTAGAAAAGGGCAACATTAAACTCGAATTTTGTAGTACTGACGTTCAATGGGCTGACATTTTAACAAAGGCGTTAGCGAGAAGACGTTTTGAGATTTTGCGGTTGGAAATTGGTTTAATCGGTAGCAATTAAATTCATCTTATTTATTTTGTGAACCTGCGTGACTGGCTAGATTAAGACGAGATTATATGACTGTGTCCGCATATTTCATTGCTAGTATATTTGTGTTTAATATAATATATTTTACGTGAGTATCTTGCATATTTAGTGTTTTATGGAAATTGAATTATGAACCACATATTTGCCAAAAACCTATCTTATTCACTTTTCTAATCAAACCAAAATTCTACCCATGCAATTATTTTTGGCCGAAATTCTCAAATAAATATTACCTTTCCATATCTTTTTATTTACCAAATTCTATCCTTACCATATCCCAACAAAAATAACCACCCAAGATTCCTTTTTATACCCAAATTCAAATAAAAAAAAAAAAAAGGAAAATAGGGGATTGGAGCCGGCACAACATGTGCCTAAGTACAAAAGCTACCCTACCTCTTACACAATCATAATTACCCTCATCCACCTATTACTTTTACCACTTTAATACTCAACCAATTTTTTACTACCCTCTTCATCAACCTCACGGCTCCCACACACAAACACACAAACCTTCAACCTTCATCAATGGCTTCCACTAGATCAAAACTTTCCAAAAATCCAAACCCAAAAACTCCCAAGCCAAGTATGCCCAAAAATACCTCTTCTCCTCCCACACAACAATCACCCAACCCAAACCAAACCGAGTCGGGTGCGGGTCTTGAGAGTACGAAAAGAAGACGGTTAAATAAAGGCAAAGGAAGACTCCAAGAAGAAGCTCCAAACGAAACCACGGACGCGGTTCCCGAGGCACCAACACGGGTAACTTTCCGTGACTTCTCACCGCAAGAAACATCTTCGGGAATTGATAAACTCCGTCTTACAAAAGACGAAAGAAAACTTGTGAACCGGGTTGCTCAATATGGAATACACGGTGGTCGGTATTATCCTAAGGCTTGGTGTGACAAGTATAGGGCTTTGGGATTCTTTTCTGATTTTCTGAATTTCCAAGAATGGGAAACGGTGGCTTAGTTTTCGGGTCCGGTGTATCCGATTGAGGTAATTCAGTTCTTTTCTTCTGTTTCTTTAGACAATGGAGTGTTGCATGCCGTCATAAATGGCCGTTCAGTTTCGATTTCCGTGACGGACTTTTGTACTCTGTTTTCGGTTCCTGATGATGGAATCAAAATCAATCCGAGTGCGTCATGGGAAGAACTGACGGACATGGCTAAGCTGGAGGTTAAGCAGTATTTTGATGTTGGGGCGACGTTGTCGAGTTGTGTGTTGGCGGGGAGTGTGTCCCCAAAACTGAAATTTCTGTTAAATTTTTTATGGAATACCGTGATTCCGCGACGGGGCGGACGTGACAAAATTGCATGCTATGAGATGTTAGTGGTTAAGCATTGGTTGGAGGGCAACCGGGTTAATTTACCTTCTCTTGTCTTTAATCGTATTTCACAAACCGCTTTCTCGGTGACCGAAGACAAAATTTACTCTACTCTTGATTTGCCGTATGGCATGTGGTTGTCACGGCTTTTAGAGTCGAAAGGAGTTGTTAATATGAACAATTATGGGGTCGCCATAAAAGATGAAATGTGTGATACGTTCTTGAAGTTTATGAAGCTTGATGCTAATGGTCCGGAGTTGTTGTTTTTAGTGAAGGGAGGTACGGTTGGTATGCAGTCGGGTGGGACTGATTTTTCCGGGATTGAGTCAAAATTGGATATGTTCATTAGTAGTATCATGAAGCGCTTGGATGCGCAGGATAAGAAAATTGAAACGGTATTGGATACGGTTGTTCAAGCCGTAGCAATGGGCTCTTCAAACTCAACCCGTGACCAAGGTGGGTCGGGTGTGAGTCATGAGATGAGGACATGGATGGATGGTGTGGATGATCGCCTTGCTAAGTTGGAACGAAACATTATCGATTGTAAGCAAGAAGCGTATAGGCAAAGGGATAGGTTGACATTCTTGGTGAGGCAAGGCGGGTCGTTGGTTAAGAGCGGGACGGAGATGCATGAGGGGATGCGTACTATATACGATGCGACGGAGGCTCTTTCGTTGAAAGTTCGGAATTTTGACGTTTGCCTCACCGCTCAAGCTACACATGTGTCTTCTTGCCTTGACCGTTTATCCACTCTTGAGTACCGCACTAGGCCCGGTTATAAAGAACCCTAGCCTTATCCGTCCAACCCACATTGCCTTGCTTTTCTATCCTTGGTTGTTTGGTTCTTAAAACTACTAATCCTATTCGGCCCATTTTGGCTTATTTTGACATTGTTCTATTCGGCCCAATGGCACTAAACAATTTATTTTGTGGTTTGTAGTTTTAATTAACATTTGCACTTTATTTTGCTTGATATATATCGTGTTATATTGTGTATTTTGCATATCTATTTCTTGCCTTGACATGTGTTATTCTAGTCGTTTCATGTCTTTGTTCTTGTCTTTTCAATGATGCCAAGATGGGAAGAAATGATATGATTTGAGTCTTTGCTTAAGCTTGCTCCTTGTCAAGACTCGTTATCTCTTAAATTCTCTCAAGCTATAACTTTGGCTAAGTTGTGTTGTTCTTGCGATCAAAGTTGCTATAACTTTGGAGTGCTTTGTTGAGGGGGAACCATACTTAGTCACATTGTTAAGAGAAAATCATATGAGACTTGTCATCATCAAAAAGGGGGAATTTGTTGGACCAATTTCATAGTTTTGATAATGACATGTGTTTACGTAATAATATGTTTTACTCGATATATCATATGCGTGTAATTGTGTGCTTTAGTCTTATTATAGCTAGCAACAATTATGAGAAGAAAGATCAAAGTTAGGCATAACTTTGATAAAGTCTGTGAGACAAAGTTATAACAACTTCAGGAATAACTTTGGAAGTGAATTGGAGTTATAGCTAACCAGGCAACTTTAAGGAAAATCGCTTCAAACAAGATCTACATCAAACTACACAAGACTCGAGATGGAGGGTATTTGTGATCAAGATGAAGAGATGATCTGTATACTGAAGATCTTTGTGAAGATTAGATAGTATAGGTCGTCATTCGGTAACTATTCATTCGAGAGATTTTATGTTCAAAGTTATAGCTTTAGTCTATGACTTTGGATGATAAAATATTGATGCATGATTTTGGAAATAAAATGTTTTGAAATGTTTTCAAAAGTGAAAGAGTTTTATTTTTATATTTATCAATTATTTTAATAGAGAATATATTTATGAGATTCTATTGGTTAGTAATACAACTTATGGGTTGTCATGCTACCTAGGGTTTCTAATATATTCTATCTCAATTTGTTGTTAACCTAATTAGCCCACCTAGTGGTTGAGCCATCTAGGGTTTCGTGAAACCTAGTTTGTGCCACCTAGGGATTCGTGCTCCTAGGGTTTCGTGATCTAGGAATCCGGCCTCCATAGGTTTGTTTCCTTAGTTTACCTAATCTAGGATTCTACTATATCTTTACAACAATATTTTGAGATATAAAGATAAATATATTTCTATAAGATAAACCAAATAATATTTTGAGATAAAGATATTTCTAAAAGATAAGCAAATATTATTTTATGATAAGATAAGTATCTTTATTAATACTATTATACTAGATTCTACTACTATAAATACTCATTCACATACAATTTGGAAAACACACGAAATACACTATATTCACACGGCCATTTATTTTACTAGTGTTGATTTTCCAAAATCGTTTTAAAGCAAACCTTTGAGCAAATATTTATTATTTTTAGAGTTTGTTTTTAAAAGAGTCGTGCATCAATTATTATCAATCGCTTGAGTGAAATACGTTATTGGATAATAGTACATCATTATAAGCTTACAATTCTTTAACGGGAATTGTTTGAGTTATATTGTACTTTCTTATTAGCGTAAGATAGTATAGAGTATTTAGCGATACTCACCTTGAGTTATAATCATAGTGTTGATTATACGAGTGGGTTGGTAATTTTTGTAATCCGTAAAAAGGGTACTAAAAATTATTAATCGAGAATAGTGGACGTAGGTTTCAACGTGTGAAACTGAACCACTTCAAAAATCTGTGTGCCTCTCTCTTATCTCTTTACTTTTCGTTATTTCGTTACTTAGCTTACTTTGATTAATTAATTAGTTGATTTTAATCTATAAGATCAAATAATTTAATTACATATCATATAAATCGAAAAAGTGGGGCTAGTTTTTAATACTCAATTTCACCCCCCCCCCCCCCCCCCCCTCTTTCGTATTCGATCAATAGACTCTACAGATGTGCATAGATTATAGGAGGTTGAATGCTTCAACAAGAAAGGATCATTTCCCCCTTCCCTTCATTGACCAACTCTTAGAGAGACTTGCCTCAAACAAGTATTTTTGCTATTTAGATGGATACTCGGGATTTTTCCAAATCCCAATTGACCCGATTGACCAATCTAAGACCACAGTCACATGCCCTTATGGCACTTTTGCCTATAGGAAAATGCCTTTCGGTCTTTGCAATGCCCCGGCTACATTTCAACGATGCATGATGAGCATTTTTTCCGATTACACTGAATCTATCATGGAAGTTTTTATGGATGATTTTAGTGTATATGGGAAAGATTTTTATTTGTGCTTGCATAATTTGTCCTTGGTGTTGCAAAAATTTGAAGAAGTTAGTCTTGTTTTGAATTGGGAGAAGTGCCACTTCATGGTAAATAAAGGGGTGGTTCTCGGTTATCTTATTTCGGAAAAGGGTATCCAAGTTGATAGAGCAAAGGTGGAAGTGATTGAGCAATTACCCCCACCTTCAAATCTTAAAGGGGTGAGAAGCTTCCTTGGTCATGCCGGCTTTTATCGCCGGTTCATCAAGGACTTCTCCAAAATTGCTAAACCACTTACACAACTTCTCCTCAAGGATACCCCTTTCCATTTTACTAATGAGTGTGTTGAGGCATTTGATAGGATCAAGGAAGCTCTTATTTCGGCTCCGGTCATGCAATCTCCGGATTGGGAATTGCCATTTGAGGTGATGTGCGACGCAAGCGATTATGCCGTTGGCGCGGTTCTTGGCCAACGGAAGGATAAAGCTTTGCATGCCATTTACTATTCTAGCAAGACCCTTGATGAGGCACAAGTCAACTATGCAACGACGGAAAAGGAGCTTCTTGCCATTGTTTTTGCCCTTGATAAGTTCCGTTCATATTTGATTGGCTCCAAAGTCATTGTGTATACGGACCATGCCGCAGTCAAATATTTACTTGCCAAGAAAGAAGCTAAGCCCCGCCTCATTAGATGGATCCTTCTCTTACAAGAATTCGATTTGGAGATAAGAGATAAGAAGGGTGCGGAAAATGCGGTGGCGGACCACTTGTCCCGGCTATGCTATGATGGAAGTAAAGATGACATGCCTATCAACGATTCATTCCCGGATGATTTTCTCTTTGCAATTCATGAAACAATCCAAAATCAAGCACCTTGGTTTGCGGATTTTGCCAACTATATTGTGGGTGGTGTTCTTCCACCGGGTATCAACCACAATCAAAAGAAGAGGTTTTTATTTGAAGCTAAGAGATACTTTTGGGATGATCCTTTATTGTTCAAGGAGTGTGGCGATGGGATGTATAGAAGATGTGTTCCACAATAGGAGTATGATGAAATCATGAAAGGATGCCACTCCTCTCCTTATGGAGGGCACCATGGGGAAAGCAAGACCGTTGCTAAAATACTTCAATCCGGGTTCTTTTGGCCCTCTATGTTCCATGATGTCAAGCACTTTGTCCAAAGTTGTGATGCTTGTCAACGCACCGGCAACATTTCTTGGAGGAATGAGATGCCCCAAAGGGGGATTCTTGAGGTGGAAGTGTTAGATGTGTGGGGAATAGACTATCAAGGCCCCTTTATTTCTTCAAGAGGGAATAGGTACATTCTTGTGGCCGTAGACTACGTGTCCAAATGGGTGGAGGCGGTGGCTTCCCCTACCAACGATGCCAAGGTTGTCATCAATTTCCTAAAGAAGATCATTTTCCCCGGTTTGGAGTACCTAGAGCTCTAATAAGTGACGGAGGAAAGCACTTTCATGAAAAACGAGTGGGAAAGCACTTCTTAAATATGGTGTTCATCATCGTACCGGTTTGGGGTATCATCCCCAAACAAGTGGGCAAGTCGAAATCTCCAACAAAGAAATCAAATATATCCTTGAAAAATTGGTCTCAAAGCACCGTAAAGATTGGAGTTCAAAGCTCGACGACACATTATGGGCATATAGGACGGCATTCAAAACTTCTATTGGAATGTCGCCTTATAAGTTGGTGTATGGCAAGTCTTGCCATTTGCCCATAGAGCTCGAATACAAGGCATATTGGGCGATCAAAGAACTAAATCTTGATGCAAAATTGAGCGGTGACAAGAGATTACTCCAATTACAAGAGCTTGAGGAGTTCCGGCTCAAATCTTATGAAAATGCCCAATCTTACAAGGAGAAGACCAAACTCATTCATGATAAGAAGATCCTCAAAAGGGATCTCCAAGTTGGAGACAAGGTTCTTCTATTCAACCACTACAAAACGAACGCGGGAAACTGACGGACAAAATCCGTCAGTAACAGAGAAAATCCGTCAGTAATTTAGACTACTGACGGAATTTCCGTCAGTACCACGCGTCACTTCAATTGGTAACGAAAAAACGGCTTCTGACGGATTTTCCGTCAGTATTTGACACTGCTGACGACTTACTGACGGACGGTTCGTCAGGCAATTCAATTGAAAAGTCAACATAATATTGACTTTACTGACGGATACTGACGGAAAATCCGTCAGAATAGTCAAGATTGACTTGAGTTACTGACGGAAATTCCGTCAGTAAGTCAAGTCAATCTTGACTATTCTGACGGATTTTCCGTCAGTTTTATCAAGTCAATTTTGACTTTCCTGACGGAATTTCCGTCAGTTTTCTCAAGTCAATTTTGACTTTCCTGACGGAATTTCCGTCAGTAAGTAAAAGAGTGAGGCTGGATACAGCAGCCTGCTGTCCAGCCACAATGCGTTTTTTTGCATTGTTTTAAACATTGAAAATTTCAACAAAACCTGCAATACAGAAAATACATACGTTCACCGCAAAGCGGTAATTCATACTCACATCGACCGCACGGTCGGAAATCAACAAAAGGCGATAAAAATAAAGGTGAAGACCGATGGAAATTGGAAAAAGAATTCATTACATAAAATCAAAAAACAAATTCATACAACTTGAAGATTTACAAGCTTACAAATTCAACTGTTCCTAACTTAGGTAAATTAAACATTACTAACCTAAGGGGGTAACGGGAGGTACTCCAAAACCGTGCCCGTCGTCCGCGTTGTCATCTCTTGGACGTGGAGGAGGGAAGTTGTTGCACAAGTCCGGGGGAAGAAATCTCATCATAGCCGCTTGCATGGCAGCCATTTGCGCGGCTTGGTGATCCATTTGTTGTTGATTGGCCCGTACTTGTGCTTCAAGGGCAAGTCTGGCGACTCTCTCATGTTCTCGTTCATTCGCCAGTGCATTCAATTGTTCCTTCATTTGAGTATTCTGAGTTGCGAATTGAATGTAATCTGTAGGATTGTAGGAGAAAGAAGCGCGTGCACTTTTGTTGCATGGTGGTTCATACCACACTTGTTTCCCCTTGTCTCCTACCCCGAAGAGCCTTAACTTCTTATCGAATCCGTTAACCGCTTTGTAGAATGCACGGAATTCGTCTGGGGTCTCGCCAGTTGGCGTTTGCTGACTCATCTCCTCAGTGTAAGCTTCCTGAACCCACAAAAAAGAAATTATATAATTAAAAACATTAAGTAATCAAAACAAAACGAAACTAATAAATAGTATTAAAATTAGATATAAAAAAACTCCTTAGTAATTATTAGACAAACTTACGTTTGTCTTTGCAGCTCTAGGGTTAACCCATTCGCCCTTCTTGTTCTTTTTTGTTTTCTCAAACAACTTGTACGGGGTAGGATCAACCTGAAAGTATTATAAAAACATAAAGTGATATATATATCGGAAATATTAATCCTTCATATTTAATATCCTAAATTGTATGTGAATTAAAAATAAAGGACTTACCAATTCTTTAAACGCATCGGAACAACTCTTCCGGCCTAGAGTATGGGTGCCCACCGCTTTCTCGCCACCTGACCGTCTATTAGCCTTGTTTATGTTAGACCTCTTGGCGAATTCGGGATCGCTTTCGAGCCTATTTCTAATGTTTTCCCACCAACTTTCAGGCACCCAATCCGGCTTATTTTTGTTATACTTGCAGCCATTGACAAGTGAGGTAATCCGCCTCGTGACATGTTTCTGCCAGTCGGGCTTCGGGTCGTAGTTTTGATCGACCGAGTTCACATGATTCTATTTCATCATAAACAACTTGTTAGTAATTGCTGAAATTGTATAACTACATTTTTTGAATGAAAACAATTACTTTTTAGTAATAGATACAACCGTAATAAAATATACCTGAAAGTACTCCCACATCCGCCTACGCTGGTAGTGGCTCGCTTCACTCCATTTGGTGAAGTATTCTCGTCTTATGGTACGAATAAAAGACCAAGTAACGTATTGCTTGATCGGCTTGTCGTCCCACCTGAAAAATATACATATTAGAACGAACGCGATAATAAAAGATAATAGAAATTATCGTAAAAGTGATAATAAAATAAAGTTTGCGATAATAAAAGTATGATATATATAAATTAATTAGACACTTACCATTGGCCTATAGTAGGATTGCGAGACAGAATAATCCGGTTACTCTCCTGCTGTGGCTTCGGGATCGCCACCTGCTCCTGCTCCTGCTCCTGCTCCTCCTCCTGCTCCTGCTCCTGCTCCTGCTCCTGCTCCTGCTCTTGCTCCTGCTCCTGCTCGTGAAAGGCAGCATCCTCCTTGTTCCGCTCATCGTCGGCACGACGAGAACGACTAGTACTGCCACCTATGATTCGTCAGATAAACGATCCACCTGCCATAAGTAAAAGCTATATACAATGGAAATTGTTAGGTAGTTCAATATATAATTAAAACCGTGAGCAAACTTCTTGAATTACAATGCAAAGTTTCAAAATTGATTATAATTGTATTTTGACAAATAGATTACAATTAACGACATAAAACCATTGGCGCATCTAAGAGATAAGTTGTTCTCACATTTGAGTGCTACCAACCTAGCAGCCGCTTGCAACAAACTCATACTACTTCCCTCATAAACTGGTTGTTCGGCTTTATTTAACATTCTATAAAAGGCTGAAACTTGGGGATGTGGGGGATAACGAACTTCTTCATCGCTAAGGTCGTCGGGATTAAGTCGAGCCTCCATTATTTGCTCAACATTATCACGTAATGCATCTTCAACCAACTCCCGGTAAGGATTCTCACTAACTACGATACTACTTGAACTCTCTTCGGTAGCCAGTTTCTCACCGTGATAATTCCATACATAATAATTATCAGTAAAACCATTCGACCATAGATGAGTTTGAACCTCCCTTTTTGATTTAAAAGCTAAGTTATCGCATTTCTTACATGGACACCTCATTTCACCGCCTAAATCCTTAAACTCACTATATTGTTCCGCGAATTCAATAAACTCTTTCACCCCATTTGCAAATATCAGCTTGGGTTTCTTTTTTTCGTCTAATCTTTCATACATCCACCGTCGTTCTAATCTTTTCATGTTATTATGTATCTACATTTAAATATATATATGTTATATAAAATAAATTATCAGAAATTAACAACAATGATAATCAATAATCACACATACTAAATTAAACATTTATTCTCATCAACAAGTAAAATTAAATTTCTTCAATTGGGTCCTTATCACTCCAACCTAAACCCATCAATCTACGTTTCAAGTCACTAGCAAACACCTCTTGTAATTTATTAATGAGGAAAAAATTCGGCAGCAATTCCCCTTTGTTTTCTAAATACACAATGTTGAATAAATATTTACTCAACATATGCATTCAGAAAACATTAAAGGAATTGTAACCGAACTCTTTCCTCATTAATAAATTACAAGTTATGTGTTTACTACCTAAGTGACTTGAAACGTAGAAAGACAGTCCCAATACGGGGACTATTCAAAAATTACTCCTAACGAGTAATTCTTGAACGGGTACTAAGTCAATATCAACACATGTAATAATTTGGACATACAAAACACATGTAATAACTAGCTACTAACAACAACAAAAAATTTATTATCAAATGATTAAGACGCAGGGCGAAATTATATTAACAACAACCAAAATTTCATTATCAAAAACAATAATGGCTACTATCCTACGTCAATTAAAGACAAACAAATAATTAAGACGGAAGGCGAAATTAAATTAACAACAAAAATTTCATTATCAAAAACAATAATGGATACTATCCTACGTCAATTAAAGACAAACAAGTGATTAAGACGGAGGGCGAAATTAAATTAACAACAAAAATTTCATTAACAAAAAAAGTAATGGCTACTATCCTACGTCAATTAAAGACAAATAAATGATTAAGACGGAGGGCGAAATTAAAATAAAGACAAATATAATACCTAAGGATGAAAATAAACAAAGAAAGCGGCGACAAGTAGCGGCGGTCGACGGTCGGAGGTAGCTAGTGGTGGTCGTCGGATCTACAACAAACAACTAATAAAGAACCTATAAATTAACAAAATGAGCAAAGAAAGAGAATGAAATAGTTAATTAAACTTACCAAGGATGTGGTGGTCGGAAAGTAGTCGCCGGAGGAAGTTAGTCGGTGGTAGTGATGGAGCCGGTGGTCGGAAAATGGATTAAATTGATTTGGGGGTTAGGTTTTGGGGAAAATGGAGAAGAAAGAAATGACAGGCTGATTGTTTGATTCAGCATAAAAAGAAACTTTCTGACGGAAATTCCGTCAGGAATCCGTCGGGTTAGCGAAAATTCGAGAACCTTTCTGACGGAATTTCCGTCAGAACCTATGTTTGACTGGGCAGTATTTTGACTGCATTATTAGTTACTTCTGACGGAAATTCCGTCAGTATACTTGACAATTACTGACGGATTGTCCGTCAGTATTAGTAATTTCTGACGGAGTATCCGTCAGTATCCGTAAGTAAATTTTGCCGCCTTTGACTTAGTCAACGCGCCATTTTTCACTGACGGTTACTGACGGATTATCCGTCTGTTTTATTTTTCCGTCAGTATTCCGTCAGTAGACCGTCAGTCATAAAAAATCACTGACGGAATTTTTTTTCCGTCAGAAAAACCGTCAGTTTCCCGTGTATTCGTTGTAGTGAACTCAAGGTACAAGCTATTTCCCGGGAAGCTCAAATCCCGGTGGTCGGGACCATTCTTGATCACCGAGGTAGGGAAATATGGAGACTTTGAGTTGGCAAGCAAAGATGGTCAAAAATTCAAAGTGAACGGGCAACGAATCAAGCTTTACAAGGAAGGTTCTCTCATAGGAGTAGTCGAGGCTTTGTACCTCAAGCCGACTACTCCTCATTAATTCATGAACAAGAACGGGTTTTGTGAAGTCCCCTAAGAATCACAAATTTGTATATAATTCTAACTCATTTGACTATGTTCGATAGATATTAGTTTGCATGGAAATTGATTAAATTGACGATAATGAGGTCAAATTTTTGTTTGGCTAATTGAATCGTTAATTAAATCAATTTCCCGTTACTTAGTTAATTTTGTAAATTTTTAGTGCAATTTTTGTCAAAGAGAGTGTGAGGGAGGGATTTAATGTGTTTGTGATTGTTTTTGTAAGTTGAAATGAAAGAAACATAGCGGAATGCTAAAGAAGAAGCGAGAAATCGAACAAAGGGTGAAAATTTTGAAGCAAAAGGGTCGAAAAAGAAGTTTCACGCTCGTGAAAGGGGCTTCACGCCCGTGAAAGTTGAAGCTTAGCTAAGGAATCACGAGAAATCAAGTTTCACGACCGTGAAACCCATCTCACGGTCGTGAAACTGATCTCACGGTCGTGAGATGGCGATTAATAATGCAGTACCTGATTAAGAACAAGTCACGGCCGTGAATTCCATCTCACGGTCGTGAAATGAAGTTTCACGGTCGTGACTTCATTTTCACGGTCGTGAAACTGTATAGACCGTGAGCCCTTATTCTTTCTTATCTCCTTTCTTTCATTCCCTCATCTTCTACAACCACAAACACAAACACACACATTATAACCTTATCTCTCTAAAAATCACCAAATCTCCCTCTAATCTTCACCAAACTCCATCAAATCTCTCACAAATTGTCACAACAAGCATCCTACTTCAATTAATAACACGTTGAGAACCATTTTTTTCCCTTACAAACACCAAAAAACCAAAAAAAATTGATTTTCAACCTTAGGTTTTCAAAAATCCGAAATTTGAGATCTATTTTTTGGGTTATTTTTTTGCTTTCTACTCCAATAGAAAGTTGTTTTGGGGCTATTTGAAGGTTATTCTAGTGTTCTTAATCGTTTTAGAAGCTTCCTTTGAGCAATTTATTTTTTGGGAAAAAGGTTGCTTAAAGATAATAATGGCGGGACAAGGAAAAGGGAAAGCGGCGGCGGCAAGAGCACCAAAGAGGCGGAGAGGCAGCGGGTCCAACAACCCGGACGCAAACGAAGATTTAGAGATTGAGCAACTTCCGGGTTTTCCGGAAGTCGTCTTTGAGACGATTGCTCAAAGACAAGCCTTCGTTACTATTCAAGGGTTAGAGATGGAGCCCACTGTTTTTCTATGCCACGACATTATACGTTGTCTTGGCCTGACGGAAGCTATGCGAAATTTTTTCGCGATCTCAGGTATGACTACTCTTTATTCCATGCATGAGCTCTCCTACCGGAGTCTCACGCTAAAATTTCTAAGTAATTTGAATAGCTTGGTAAATGCTGAGAATGTACCGTGTTTCAGTTTCTGTCTTGCTAATACTTCGCATGTTGTCCCAATGGTTGAATTTGCTGCTATTCTGAGGTTAGATTTTCCTTCTAGGAGGGATACTGTAGAGCCAAAGGGCTATGATTTGGGCCCACTTTGGATGGCCTTGACCGGGAGGGTTTTGAACAATTTCCGTAGGAATTCGGCCCTCCTAATTCACCACCCTGTGCCTCGTTTTTGGCATAGGTTAGTGTCGGGCACCTTCCTAGGGCGGCAAGAGCCAAAAAACCTCACCCAGCTAGACTTGACCCTTCTAGAGACGCACTTAAATGTGCAAGGGCATAGGGATACCTTCACCTTCCCCACAATGAATGAAATCTATAGGAGGTGGAGGAAGTTGGGTAGGAACACCGTAGCCGGTAGGCAGACGATGACCATGGGGGGTTTGATTACATTTTTGGCTAAACACTTTGACCCTAATTTTAACAGTGATGGGACGTATTTGGCTTTGACCGGGGGGACACTTCTTGACGAGAATTCCCTAATCTACTCGAATTGGATTAGGCTTGACCGGGAGAGGAGTTTTCTTTGGGTGATTAAGGGTGCAACCCTTTTTTACCTTCCTTGTCATAGACTCCCACCCTTTTCCCCTAGGGATAACACTATGGAGAGCCGACCAAGCTACCTGCTGCCAGTGACGATGGCAGGTGGTAGGGCCGCTTCTAGTGGTGCTAGGGAGGAGGGAGAGTCTTCCCAGCCTCGACCCCGACCCGCGTCTAGACCGAGTCAAAGTGCACCCCAGGTAACACTGCCTGTTCCCCCTTTCCCCCTGCCACATTTGCAGTTTCCCTACCCCCCACCTAGTTACGTGAGCATTCCCCCCTACCCCTTTGACTACCAGGGGTATGCTCACCCCGACCCTACCATCTCCCCCCAAGGCGACTACTTAACCGGTCTAATGCAGAACATGCATCTGAACATGCATGAAGACCGGGTCAACAACTATTATGCCTCCTACCCGAACTATTTTTTGCTGGCCAACCAAGGGTACATTGACCCTAACAGTTTGATGCCAAGCTGGGCTCAACCGAATTTGTTGTTTCCCAACCATGGAAACCGGTGAGGGGGAGGGGGCATGGAGACCGGGGGCGACCAAGGGAATAGGGAAGAGGGTGGTGGTGGTGGTGGAGATGATGATGATGAGGATGGTGATGAGGATGAGGATGTGATGGAGACCTTTTGAGAAGGTTTTTTTTTGTTTTTGTTTGATAATTGGAAGAGTCGGAGTGGTGTCTAGGTGGCTTGTTTAGCATCTTCCCCCTCCTCTCTAGTGTGTGTCTCCTCCTCTCCTCTCTTTGATTTGATATAATTTGTTTCTCTAACTTGTAATTTGTGTGTTGTGTTGGTTGGCCTCGGCAACATTGGAGGCGGGTGTCCATCCCATCGGACACCAATATTTTGCTCCCCATGAAAAGTCCAAATTGACAAACAACCTTGCATTTAGCTATTTTCATGCATCACGTAGTTAGGTGTCATTTTTAGACTTTCCCGTGGTTGGTACCCCCATGAGGGGCGTGCCTTTATGCATTTTACCGCCACGACGAGACTCCGATATGGCACACTAGACTTTCTTGTGGGAGGTACCCCCATGAGGGGCTTGCATTTATGCACCTTACCACCACAATGCGACTCTAGATTAGCATATAGTTTAGTTGCATTTACTTAGATCATGCACTTGTATTATAACATTTTGCATTTAGTTTTAGGATTTTTATTTAGTTCATGCATTTCATATAGATTAGTTCATTTGCATAACTAACCATCTTGTTTATATTGTTCATATATTGAATATTCATCAAAAAAAAAAATCAAAAATCCCAAAAACATGTTATTTTTTTTTTTTTACTTTCAATAATCCTATTTCATACATTGAGGACAATGTTTGTTCCAATGTGGGGGATAGGAAACTATTTTCATAGTTTTTATTTTCATTTTTTGTTGAAAAAAAAATCCAAAAACATGTTTTATTTTGCATTTAAATCATTCAAAAAATCCAAAAAAATCAAAAAATTTGAAAAATCCTAAAAATTAGCTTGTTTATACCTTACTTTGTATATATTTGCATTGCTTTTTCTTCTAACCTCCATACATAGGTCCGCTACACATCGCTCAAGAGACTTATAGAAGAGATTAAGAAGACCGCCATGGTATGATCGTTCTTATTTCTTCCCCTTCTTTCTTTCTTTACTTCTTATCACATGAGGAGTTTGGAGGAATGGTTGATGATTGCGATGTTGATTTTGATGAATTGGCGGTTGTGTGACTTATGTGCTGTTAGGGGGTTTCATTAGATTAATTGTCACGTAGTTCACTAGAGCATTTGCATTAGTTTGTATATGTGTTGCTTAATTTCTAGATCATGGCATATAGTTGCATTTAGGAGAACTTTTTGGAATGCCTAATTTGGAAATTGAACAAGCTTGAATAGACCCTTGTAGATACTCTTTTTGCTTAGCACTTTGCCTATTAAAATAGATTTTGAAACACCTTCTAATGTGTATTTTTGGTATAATTTTCGCACCGTTTTCTAGAGCCTAGTCAAGGGCTTGCATTTATCATCTTGACCATCCCCATGGTGTGAAAATTCCTTGGTGAACGCTTTCCTAGGTGACTCTCGAGGCCATGTAATTGTTCAATCATCACATTTCACTACATTTGACAAAAAGGAAATTTTTCCATCAAAAGTCAAAAAAAAAAAAAATTGAGTTCAAACATAATAAGAAAGAAAAGCTTGAAATTTTGCACATTTTTACCTTAGTCCTAGCTTAGGGAGTGCATATGGAGACTTCTAGGCTCTTCTAGAGTACCCTCAATACATATGGGGTTGCTCTCGATGTCGCTACGGCGAGGATTTGCCTATTGTTGGTCTCCGCCGCACACCTTTCGCTAAGCTACCTTGCTCTCAAAAGGCACCCAAATCAAGCACCAAAAAAATCAAAAAAACAAAAAGAAAAGAAAAAGAAACAAAATAAGAAATCAAACATCTCGTTTCCTTACCTTTTTTATGATTACTCCTACGTTGCATGGCTAAGAGGGGACGACCCTTCCTTTCACTTAGGTGAGAGGCGGAATTCCGATCCTACAGTGTCTTCTAACACCATGGGCCCTCACATACCATCCCGCCTCTATCACCCTTGACAAAGTTTTCTAGTAAACGTGAACGAATATACTAATTTTACACAATAAAGAGATGATTTATTTCTATCTTTCTAGGCATAGTTCTTTGTAAAACTAGTAAGTACATAGGAATTTGCATGCTTGAAATTTTTCCATTTTAGATGAATCCCGGCGCATGGATGAGGGATGTTGCCATTTGCTTTTGTAGATGCATTCTCATTTGTTTTGTGTGCTTTATTACCTAGAATGCAGCGAAGTTTTGGCAAGACCCCACTTGCCTTGCAAGAAGGTGTCCTACCTCATCGATACCTTGTTGTGAGTTGAAGGGACGGAGCAAGGCCCGTTAATTGCCTTGTATCGGTTAGGTTTAGCGTAGTTAATTAAGGGTCTTGACTATTGTTCATCCTTACTCGGGACGAGTAAGGGTTTGGTTTGGGGAGATTTGATATAGTGTCATTTCACCCCACATTTTCACCCCTTTTCATCTCGTTTTGTTTGCCTTTAACGCTCCCTAGGAGCGTTTCTACGTGTTTTACCTTCTTCTAGCATATTTCTTGCTTTTATCGTGTTTTTGTAGGTAAACCGTCAATTGAGGCGATTTCTACCTACTTTTGATCAACAAAGAAGAAGGTGAATCATTCGGAGGACCCACGGCACACCTTGGGGGCCCCACATACCCTTGGGGCCCTACCCGACATGCCAAAGCCCTCCCGAGTCAAGGCAAGCGAAACCGAGAAGGAAATAACAAAGTCAAGCGAAGGAAGAAGGAGAATGAGCATCTCACGGTCGTGAAATGCATCTCACGGTCGTGAGATGCATGCCCAAGAAGCTTGATTATCGTGGATTTGATCTCACGACCGTGAAACCCATTTCACGGTCGTGAAACCTCTGTCACGGTCGTGAAATGCACTTCACGGTCGTGACTTGTCACTGAAACATGACCTTGCTCTGCCAATTCCTTCACGACCGTGACTTGGAGTTTCACGAAACCCATTTCACGGTCGTGACTTTGCCAGTCCATGAAGCTTCTCGAGGCCCATCTTTCCTTCATTTTGTAAACCTATAAATAGACCCTCTCATGTAATTAAAAGGCACGAAACCCTAGATCTGAAACTTTCATATAATTAGTATTTAATCTTGTACTAATCTTTCTTAATTAAGCAAATTAGTCGGTTAATTAGTGATTTCAACTTGGTTTAGTGTATGAACTCGAGTTATATTCGAAGATTTGTGACGAAATCTTGGTATTTATATCAAAGTTCTTATCTTTCTCCAAGTTGGTATAAATTCTCCACTTAATCTTGCCTTTGATTAAGTTTTCATTTCGATTCTCGTTATCTACTTATTGTTAATTAGAAATGTTTAATGTTGTTGTTGATTTCCTTTTACAATCTCTAGTAAATGTTGAATTCCCCTTGAGTATGATTGAGTAGTGATTTATCTAGGATTAGTGGGGGATAATGGGTTTTAATGAGGGTTAATCTTTGTTAGTCGGGTTAAATTGTTGATTAATTGTCTTTCTTCCAACTTTTGCATACCATATGTTTGATGAAATGCTTGCTTGACAATCTTGCATGATTCATGTTTATCGTACATTTCCGTAAGATCGATAGCCTCGGAATATGTTAGGATTTGCATATAGTTGGTGTATCGACCGTGTGTACGCGAGAGCTAGCTTGGTTCGATATATGGGAGGGATTGTAAGTTTGAGAGTCTCAATCCACCGCGCCCAAGTTTGACTACCCATCAACTATGAACCCGACTCACTAGAACCCGAATTACCCATTTGAACCCATCAATCCTAGACCATAATTACTTGTGACTTGCAAGAGCTAGCTTGGTTCGATATATTGATTCTTACTTGATTTTCCTTCTCGTCTTAGGCCCATTTTGTCGTTTTTAATTGTTTTTTATTGTTGTTACCTTAGTTTAGTCAACAAACCCAAACCCATAATTACTTGTGACTTGCAAGAGACTCTAGCCAACTTTTAGATCATTTCTAAGCAACAACCGTCCCTGAGATCGACATCCCTTCTTACAAACTATTTTCACTACATCAAAAGTACGAATTATACTACATCAAGAGACGAAGTCTCTCCAAAATGTTAACAAGTAAAAGTGTTTAGCAAACAAGCTAAAATCGTCTAGAGGTGTTTTAATCCAGGGACAACGCCCGCTAGCTCACATTCGAACCCAAAATGTCAAGCAAAAAGCCATCCATGCAAGCAACCTGTTCATCCATGAAAAACATGAACGCCACAGTCAGTGGGGAGTAACTCCGGGTTCTCCCAACCATATCACATTAAATGTACATAGAAGGAAATACAAAACTAGAGCATGTATACATATAGATATACATGTGAGATACGATAAGGATAGATAGGCAATTCAATATATAATGATAAGAGCGTTTGGAATACAAATCCAAATCCATCATGTTATACAAAGACTCGGGGAAGACACTCTTAGGCAACCGAATACGCTCACTAGGGCTTACATCTCACCGTTAGCGGTATAAGTTTGATAAGATTGAGACTCGACAAATAAACCATGCCAAGTCATGCAACGATCACGAATAAACAATCATGGACTCGACAAACAAACCGTGCTTAGTCATGCTATGATCATGAATAATCAATCATGTAATCACGCATCTAAACACAACGACACAAGGACGACATCTCTCATGGTAAATGAAACGCACTAGCACCGTGTATATGGCAAGTATGACGATTAAAAGGCATCCACGAGATCACATTTCCCTGAACGCATACACGATGCTACATTTCGTATATGTAAACTAATTTCCTCCTGGTAGCACGACGATAATAATACGGTCCTAGTCTAAACCTGGCCAGATTCTCGGAATCACATTTTCCGATTCGACATGCGATAACATTTCGCATCCAAGACTCGGTCTTACAATATATATGCCGAGTACCCCAAATTCGGTAGATCAATTCACGAAAGAGGCGGAAAAGAGCTCAAGCCTCATAACAAGCGGTACGCTACATGCAAATAACACCACCACGCAAGTACACAACATTTGACGGTCGGGTCGATCAACGCATAGCGTTCGCCTCCCAACAACGTCGCCGTATGCCCACTAACACATGCAATTAAGCAGTAGGATACCTCCCCGTTCCGACATTCCAGCCTTACGAACGTGGAGGTAGCCAAGGGAATGAGAGTACAAAGCACAAGACAAAACAGTGCTCAAACAGTAACATTTGTAAAACCGACTCAAAGTGGAACATACCAAAAACCGTCACAACACATGTGATACAAGCGAATGAAATGTCATATATTCAAAACATTAGTATTATAAGTCACTACGTAAAATTATACGATAAACGAACGATCGGAATTATTATAAATGATACCTTAAACAAGAAATACAAACAACATCCAGCAGGTGCCAGCCGGACAGGTGGACCGGCTGCCGGTCAACCGGCTAAGGCCAATAGTCATATGAAAAACCAATATGAAACAACAGCATGTCCCAGCCGGTCAGGTGGACCGGCTGCCGGGCACCCGGCTGGGACCAAAGGCATTATGAAAAACAAGAAGGAAATGAGGGGTGTCTCAGCCGGTGGTCTGACCGGCTGCCGGTCGACCGGCTGAGACCCAAGTCATACTTCAAAATCACGTAAAAATGCAATAATATACAGCCAGTGCCCCAGTCGGTGGTCTGAGCGGCTGTCGGTCGACCGGCTGGGGTCCATAGTACACGAAAATCACCATTTTCACTAAGTATCCAAATTCAACCATTATCAAATATTATCATAAATCATCAAATCTCATATGAATTCTCAACAAACAACATATACCACCATCAACACAATTACTAAGCTCACTAATCCTATTCTAAATACGATTTCTAGCATAGAAAACACGTAAAACACGTAAATGATATCGAGTAACCCTTCACCGTTACCTTATTGCGTCTTCACTACTTGTCAAGCTCCTCTTCAATTAGGAAATAGTCTTTGTCGGGATCTTGGAGGTCACCACCTACAAATAGATCATAAAAGATAAAATTTACTTCACCTTGAGAAAGACGGAAAGTTTGAAAAGCGAGAAGGACGGTAATTTTATTATCAATACGGATAGAGGATGATAAGAGGGGAAGAATAAGACGAACTTACGCGAATTTGAGCAAGAAACGAATGAGATACGATGATTCTAAGAATGGATCAAAATGGAGGCAAGAGTTTTGATTTGGGTTTCTTAGTGATGAAGAAATATTGAATTGTGTTGAGTGAAAGAAAATAGGTTAAAGGAGTATGAGTTGTGTAAGGGAAAAAGTCAATAAAAGTCAAAGTCGCCTTAAGACGGAAATCACATGGAATCTCGCGGAAATTCCAAATACGAACTCGGAAATTCTAAATTCGACTCGGAAAACTAAATTTACGATTAAAACTAAATTTTACTGAAAAGTATCCGTAAAATATTTTTACTAGAAAAATAGGGTACATTTGCGGGTGTTACAATCACCCTACCTTTTAAAAAGTTTCGCCCTCGAAACTTGAGGGAAAGAAAAATACCTTACTCGAATAGACTCGGATATTTACTACGCATAGAAGCTTCCGTTTCCCAAGTCTCTTCTTCGACATTAGCACTTCTCCACAAGATTTTCACCAAAGGAACCACCTTACTTCTCAACTTCTTATCCTTGCGATCTAGGATACGAATCGGTTTTTCCTCAAAGGATAGATTTGGTTCAAGCTCGGGCATTTCAACTTGAAAGACATGGCTCGGATCACTAACATACTTTCTCAATTGAGAAACATGGAATACATTATGAACCTTAGCCGAATTCGGCGGCAAATCCAACTTATATGCAACGACGCCAATTCTTTTCATAATATCAAAGGGTCCAATGTATTTCGGGCTCAATTTACCCTTAACACCAAACCGTTTAACACCCTTCATTGGAGATACTTTCAAGAACACTTTATCTCCAACCTCGAATTCTAACGGTCTTCTTCGGATATCGGCATAAGACTTTTGACGGTCTTGAGCGGCTTTCATTCTATCACTAATGACCTTCACATTACCAATGGTTTCAACAAGAACATCGGGGCCTAAATCACGATTGTCACTCAATTGATTCCAACATATAGGACTCCGACATTTCTTTCCATAAAGAGCTTCATAAGGAGCCATCTTGATCGATGCATGATAACTGTTGTTGTAAGAAAACTCCACCAACGGTAGACTGTTTTCCCAACTAGACTGGAAGTCAAGAGCACAAGCCCTAAGCAAGTCTTCTAAAGTCTGAATAGTCCTCTCGGTCTGACCATCGGTAGCGGCATGAAATGCGGTACTCATCAACAATTTACTACCCATGGCTTCTTGCAAAGCTTTCCAAAATCTCGAACAGAATCTCGGATCTCGGTCGAATATAATCTCCTTAGGAACTCCATCATATCTAACAATTTCATCAACATAGGCTTTTGCTAGACGATCTAAACTCCAAGTTTCTTTGATCGGAATAAATCTAGCACACTTGGTCAAACGATCAACAACAACCCAAACGGCATCTTTACCTCCAACGGTCCTCGGCAAAGCCATAACAAAATCCATAGAAATAGATTCCCACTTCCATAGCGGAATATCCAACGGTTGTAGCAATCCACCGAGCCTCTTGTGTTCAATCTTTACTTATTGGCAAGTAAGACATCTTCCAACATAAGATACAACATCACCCTTCAAGTTCGGCCACCAAAACTGTAGCTTCAAATCCTTGTACATCTTATCACCTCTGGGGTGAATAGAATAAGGCGAAAGGTGAGCTTCATCAAGAACTCGCTTCCTCAAATCAAGAGCATTAGGCATAAATAAACGGCCATGGAAACGAAGAACACCTTCATCATCAAACTTGAAATCTTTAACTTTACCTTCAAGAAGTTTGGCTTGAATAGACTTGTAGGTAAGATCATCAACTTGGCTTTCACGGATCTCACGGAGAAACACAGGTTCGGCAGTCATAGCACCAACATGAACAAATCCACGCTCCACGAATTCCAAACTCAACTTTCGAAACTCGGCACAAAGCTCATCGGGTAATACCCGCATAGCATTCAAAGCATGAGAAGCTTTCCTACTAAGAGCTTCGGCAACAACATTAGCCTTCCCTTCATGATACAACAACTCAAAATCATAATCATTCACCAATTCCAACCATCTTCTTTGTCTCATATTCAACTCTTTTTGAGTAAATATGTACTTTAAACTTTTATGATCGGTGAATATACGACAATGAACTCCAATAAGACAATGTCGCCACACTTTCAAAGCATGAACAACGGCGGCCAATTCCAAATCATGAGTAGGATAGTTCACTTCATGAACTCTCAACTGCCTTGAAGCATAAGCCACCACTTTCCTATTTTGCATAAGAACACAACCCAATCCCATTTTAGAAGCATCACAATAGACATCAAAGTCTACTCCATCTTCAGGCAAAGTCAATACCGGAGCGGTAGTCAACCTCTTCTTTAACTCTTGAAACGCAGCTTCACAAGCTTCATCAATGAACACCATCACACCTTCTTTAGAAGTCACATGCCCAAGAAAGGACACCTTAGGTAACCAAAATTCACACTTGGAGAACTTAGCATACCACTTCTGACGACGAAGAACACCCAAAATAATCCTCAAATGAATAGCATGCTCTTCTTCGGACTTGGAGAAAATAAGAATATCATCAATGAACACCACCACACACTTGTCAAGATACTCACTAAATGTGCGGTTCATTTGATCCATAAAGATAGCGGGATCCAAAAGGCATCACCTTGAACTCGTAATGACCATACCTTGTACTAAAAGCGGTCTTTGGAATATCAACATCTCGAACGGGAATTTGGTGATAACCGGATCTCAAATCAATCTTGGAAAATGTAGAAGCACCCTTTAATTGATCAAACAAATCTTCAATTCTTGGTAAAGGATACCTATTCTTGATTGTAATCCGATTCAATTCACGATAATCAATACAAAGCCACATAGAACCATCTTTCTTCTTTACAAAGAGAAGAGGAGCACCCCAAGGCGAGGCACTTGTTCGAATAAAACCCTTCGCAATCATATCATCTAACTGCTTCCTTAATTCTTTCAATTCGGTCAGAGCCATACGGTAAGGAGCTTTGGCTATGGGACCAGAACCAGGAACAAGATCAATAGAGAATTCAACATCACGCTTGGGAGGGATCCCGGGCAAATCTTCGGGGAATACCTCAACGAATTCTCGAACAATAGGCACATCTTCAATACTTGGCAAAGCGGTAGATGAAGAAGTCACAACACACAAGTATGCTTGGTGACCTTTTCTAACCATACTTACCAATTTCATAGCGGAAATCAAAGACACGCCTTTTCGGGGATGAGATCCCTTATAGGTTATTTTAACTCCTAAAGGACTCTTTAAATAAATCTTTTGATCACGACACTCGAACCTAGCATGGTACAATGCTAACCAATCAATACCTAATATTATATCGAACTCTCCTAGAGGAAACTTAAGAAGATTAGCGGGAAAGATAGAACCCGCAATAGATATTGGGACATTAGGATATAGAGTAGAACAAGAGATAATATCTCCGGATGGTAAGGATATGGGAGTATCCTCACTAGATGTAGGCTTGATAGATAATTTATTGGCATAAGTCGTTGACACAAAAGACATAGAAGCACCGATATCAAATAGAATAAGACACGGTTGCTCTAAGATTGAGAACATACCCGTAATGATCTCTGGATGAGCATCGGCTTCAGCACGGCTCATCACAAAGATGGAACCCTTAGGTTTAGCAGGAGGAGGGGGCAACTTTCGATCGGGGCAATCGTCATAACGATGACCACCCTTTTGGCAAAAAGAAGCACACATAAGGTCGTTTGGTACAAGACACACTGGGGTGATATGGTTGTCTACAAAGGTTACATTGACGACCTTGAGCTTGAGCTTGAGGAGCATAAGGCCTATGAGCCACATTTGAAGTAGCTCAAGGAATAAAAGGAGCAGGATTTCTTGTATTTGCATTGGAAGGAGGATTAAATCTCCTCTTGTTAGCATAAGAATTAGACGGAGACGGAATAAACGGTCTCTTCCCATAAACATTTGGCCTAGGAACATAAGAAGGAGAGGGATTATTCATCAAGGCTTCTGATGTGCATATTTTATATGCACATTTACACACTTATTCGCCCCCATTTCAGTCTTACTTATAGCTCATGTGAGCTGATTTCATGTCATATCCCTCGCCTATGCTACTTTGGTATGTTTTGTTCCTCAATTGCAGGTTTAGGACTTCTCGGGGTGCTTTTGGATGCATTTTGGATAGTTTGAAGGGAAATAGATTGAGTTCTAGATATGTGATTGAGGCGATTCAAAATGGATAAGATAGATCTCTTTCTTAGCTTCGGAATGAGACCAAGAACGCCAAAATCCGCCAAGTAATGAAGAAATGGCGGACGTTTTAAGTTCAGTGCGCGGTGCAGGAATTTAACAGTGCCACCGATCGGTGATGCCTCCCACCGATCGACCAAGGGCCAATTGGCGTACCTCTGATCGGCAGAGACATCCTGGAGGCCCTTTTCACTTCTTCCTAAGCTTTGTGGACACTTCATACAAGCCCACCTATCGGTGGGAGCCCACATCTACCTTGAACTATCAAATGAAGACCTATAGAGAACAACTCAAGCCCACACCTATCGTCAAGACCCATCCACCGATCGGTGGGCTAGGACAGCGATCGGCCATGACAAGCCCACTTTCGTTTTCTACCTCTCTAATCTATTGGGCAAGCTATTGAGCAACGGGACCGAAGCTTTTCGAAGCCCAAGTCACTCAGAAGAAACATCGAAGCCCAAAGGAGAAAACCTAGCTCTATATGAAGGAGAAGTGAAGAGAGTGAGGGGGTATCTCTCCCTAGACGCAAGATCCCTTGTCACGGATCGAGTTTCCGCTCTAAAACACCATTTTAGATTATTGTTTTACATTTTAGTCGATTAGTTTTAAGCTTTCGTTCGTTTACAACATTATACCGATCGGCATAGCCTTTTACCGATCGGCATCCTCCTTGTTTTTGCCCTAATTCAGGTTCTGATTCAGTTTTATTTCGTTTTCTGTCATTTTCGTTCATGTTTGTACGTTTCTCGACTATGAATCTTGCCTTACCATCCTGTGTCTTCTTGTTTTGCTTAATATCTATCACCATGAGTAGCTAATCTGCATGCTAGGGCTAGGGTGAACTATTGTGGATCCGGGATTTGGGGGTTCCAATTAAACCGTTTATGCATCTGAACCTATGTTTGATTTAATTGTCGTTTGACTGACCTAGGACGCTAGGTTATCATTTGTTTAGTGTATTTCCCCTGAGACTGACCAAGTGATTGGGAAATAGACCTGACACCAATCGGCATAGCCTTATACCGATCGGTAGACATATAGGATAGTGATTTCTGTGAGACCGAACCAGTTATCAGAGTCGCTAGGGGTGGTTAGGAGGCCGAACAAGCAACTTTCTCACCCTTTAGACTGGTTAGACCTTGGCTCGACCTATCCCTTTGACACCATAGTGAACCCGTTCTGCCCTAGTCTTCGTTTCATCTGATTTTCATAAATTTACTTCGTTTTATATTTGTTTTCATTTATTCACTGCTTTCAATTTCGTACCTTCTAAACTCACCTCTCAACCTGTTGAACCTGTCACCTTAGCAGAATTGAATATCGACCTAAACTGATTAGATACATCACGCCTCCCTGTGATCGACCTGGACTTATTACTAGCTGCCCTAGTTAATTTTAGTTTGGACTTATAAATATTGTTTGATAGCGGACTTAGAACGACATAAATCTCGCCTATCAAAATGGCGCCGTTGCCGGGGAGGCGATTTTCTGATTAATTTGGTGTTTCTTTTCTGTTCGAAGTGACTTCTGTGAAATTCTGCCCTTATACCGATTGGTACATACCCCCACCGATCGGTCTGTCTATTTTCTGACTGTTTTCTGCAAGTTTGTATGAGCAGGAGAAATTCTGCTGCCCTGCTGAACTTCGATCCTGAACCAGAAAGATTACTGCGTAGAAATCGAAGGCTGGCTGACAACGAAAGCACACATACACCCACAATAACACCTACATCTTCACCATCACCTACAATATCACCTACATCAACCCCACCAACATCACCAAGAACCACAATGCCTAAACTTAGTGATGAAGGGATGCCTACTGCTGCACAGGTGCCCACAGGGACTCTCAGCCCTAACCTCACAGCAACCAACTTTAAAATTGACCCATCCTTCTACAACCTCATCCACAAAGAACAATTTGGTGGTACGCTATCCGAAGACCCGGCGCGCCACATCAACCGATTTTGTGACCTTTGCCAATTGATCACCCACGAAGGGGTGACACAAGATCAACTCCGGAGGATGATGTTCGCTCATTCATTGAGGGACAAAGCATCATCTTGGCTGGAAACCTTGCCGGTCGCAACTAGCAATACATGGGCCACCCTAGTCCTTGCTTTCTACAGGAAGTTTTTCCCGCCGGAGAGGACGGCCAACCTAAGGATGCAAATCACCGGGTTTAGACAGCGCCTCAATGAGAATCTCTACGATGCTTGGGAGAGGTTCAAAACCCTGGAGAAGCAATGCCCACATCATGGGTTTGGAGAAGGGTTCATGGCCATGACATTTTACAACGCTCTAATGCCGGACTCAAGGAGGATATTGGATTCCGCGGCAAATGGGATGTTCTCTAACGTGGAAGTAGCTGAGGCTCGTGAGTTGATAGAGACTATGGCTAGCCATAGTATCCAATATGGCCAATCTTCCACTACTTTGGCTGCTATAGGCACTGAAGGTCATTTCCAACAGAGTATGACAGCCCAAATCGAGGATCTTAAAGCCCAGTTGGCCAATTTGAAGGTCAACACAGCCCCGACAATTGCTCCACCGATCGGCCCTACACCCTCACCGATCGGTGCCCTCCAACAACAATACACTATGGACAATTTTGGGTACCCAGGGGTAGTAGAACAGGTTGCTGCTTATCAGAACTATCAGCAGCAGAACTTCAACCAGCAGTACAACAGGCCAAACCCTCAGTACCAGCATCCACCGATCGGCCAAGCATCTCAACCGATCGTTCAAGTTCCATACCAGCAACAAAACAGACCTCAACCCTTCAAGCCTCCTACATTCACAGATATAAACGATTTAAGGATGATGCTGATGGGAATGCAGAAAAGCCAGGAGCACCTCATTGCTCAAGTGGCTAAAATGGACCAAGAAAAGGCGGGGGCTATTAAGAACTTGGAGATTCAGATAGCTCAACTAGCTGCCTCACAAGCTCAAAGGCAGCAAGGCCACCTCCCATCTCAGCCTAGCAAAACCACCGATCATGTCCACCATGTGAATGCCATAACATTGAGGAGTGGGACCACCTATGAGGCTGAGGACAGAGCAGTAAGGTCTGAGAAGAATGCTGAGAGGTCTGAGAAGCAGAAAAACGAAGAAAATGGCCAGAATATCACTCCCACCGATCGACCCATACCCTATACCGATCGGTCTGAACTTTTCAAAGCTTCTGGGAATGATGATGAAGCTGGTTTGGGCAAGGGGAAGCAGTCACAAGAAGCTGGGATGAAGATTCAACTTCCTTTCCCTGGTCGTCTTAAGAAGAAATCCCCCTACGAGGAACAATTCGGTAAGTTCAAAGAGGTACTTACTAAACTTGACATCACTATTCCATTTCTAGATTTAGTTTTGCAAGTACCCTCTTATACTAAATTCCTAAAAGACATCTTAACCCGGAAAAAGACCCTCCCCAAGGTTGAGACCGTCGCTTTTAAAGAAAGGTGTTGTGCACCTCGACAAAGTGACTCTCCACCTAAACTAGGTGACCCCGGTAGTTTCAGCATCCCATGTACCATAGGCGCCCTTAATATAGATAATGCCTTATGTGACCTAGGAGCTAGTGTTAGTGTCCTACCCTTATCCTTAGCTATTAAGATGGGCTTGACCCAATTCAAGAGCTCGAATATGACAGTCCAAATGGCGGATAGGACCACTTCACGACCTTTGGGTTTACTTGAGGATGTCCCGGTTAAGATGGGTGGGTTTTACATACCGGTCGATTTCGTAGTGTTAGACATACCCAAGGATGCTAACATCCCTATCATATTAGGGAGACCATTTTTACACACTACGGGGGCTTTAATCGATGTGGCTAAGAATACCATGACTTTTAAGGTGGGTGGTGAGCTTCTGGTATTTAAATCTTCTAGTAAACCACCTGCACCTTTAGTTATAAGGACAGAACCCCTTAAAAATGAGCAAAAGACCCCAGAACCTGTACCCACCGATCGGCCTCACACCCTTGCCGATCGACATCCACCCCCCACAGAGCTCCATGATCATCCCCTGCCCCAGATTGTTAGTTCTGACCTTCCCCTGTCTCCTGCTAGTGTTGATGCTATGAGTTCTGCCTGTTCTGTTAATGTTATATCTCTGTCTCACATCTTTGGAGACACCTTGGAGACTTTTCAACCTTTGGATGCAGGAATTTATGACTCACGTGATTGGCGAGGCCATCCGAGATCAACCGGGCACGGAGATTCGCCCCTTGCCGGTCTGCCGAGTGTACTATGGCCCAACCATCCTCCTGTGGATGCTCGTGCTATTTGGAGGCCAAGAGAGGCCTGTGCTGATGACATTCCCTACACTTGATCCGAAGCTAAACAAGGTCGTGCGGGACCTAACTGAAACCAGCGCTTCCGGGAGGCAACCCGTTGTTATTTGCTTTTCGGTTTTGGAACAATCTTATTTCAGTTGTAATAGTTAGACAATTTTTGCTTTCGTTTTGAGACATTTTAAGACATTTGTGTGAGATGAGAGCGAGAGAGACATTTTTCCTCCTGCTTTGTAATGCTACAGGTAATGACGGAGCCGTCTAGCTGATGATAGCTCGGGATGGTGAGGACCTGTTCACCATTCACCGCCTTGCTTTGAACCGGTTTGGGGGAACTCTCACTCATTCTGTAAGTCTACCCTTTCCACTTTCACTCTCACCTGCATTCCCCATTCTCCTTTAACCACCTTTGCACCAATTTTCGTCAATTGAGGACAATAACGAGTTTGGTTTGGGGGAGGGTTTTGGTTGTGTGCTTCATATGTGCTTCATTCATATGTACTATAAGCAGTTGCATGTTCATACGTGAAAATAAAAATTTTTAGAACTGTTTATGTGTGTGTATTGGTTTGAGATGTGCAAAACGAAGATGAAGATATATACAATTAGCTTAAGTCATCTCAACTGTGGCCTAACCTATATGATACAACATATTGAGATTAGATTGGATTAACGAGTCTAACATGTCTAAATTGACTTGTTTGATGTGAATCTACTTTGTATCGAAATGCTTCTCAATGACGTACTGTAATTCTTAACCTGTATGCTCGTGCTTGATTCATAAGTGTGAATATTGACTCGTTGTAGTTTCCGAAGGTATGCACCCTAGGTCCGCGGACCGGGCATTCACTTAAATTTGAACTCCACTTATCCAAATTGCCTTGATTCGTCCCTTTAGATGTAGGATCCACTCTTTATTGACCACGTTTCACAAGACTATATTGACTACCTTGGTTACAACCTTACAAATTAGGAACTACATCGTAAAAACATCCTACCCAGACTGTAATGGTTGCGTATAGGAGAGTTATGTCACGAAAACGTGTCAAATGAAGAAAAGGGCCTGATTTTTGAAGTTTTTGAGCTGATACCTATCGGTGTGGCCTAGTACACAGATTGGTGAAGGTAGTATGACGATCGGTGGGCCCCTGGTTTTGGCCTATTTCAGTGTTATATGAATGTCTGGAGAATAATTCAGCTTCATAGCAAGTTATACAGCAAGAATAGTGATCGACAGTTGAGTTTCCAAACAATAAAGTGAAGTACTGAGATCTATTGTGAAGGTAGCAGTTCCAAAATGGTGCTATCAATACGTAAATATGAATTCCTATTGTGTGAAGTGCAATTACCGAAGTTATGATAATGTCAAGAGATTCGAATTTTTGCCTATGATCGGTATTGGTTAATGTTATGGTCGTCTGGGTCTTTTCATTAGTGGTAGCGCAACCACCAGTTTTTTTTGAGCCCCACACTCCCATACGCGTTAGCACGCACCCATCTTTCACCTATTGAACATAGCCCCATTACAACCTGGTGCCCAGCATACCTTGAGAACTTTTAGTACTACGAGTATTATTTACGAACTTGGATCATGTTATTGAGTGTGCTTGTTGAGTCTCTACTTTTGAGCTCGTTTGCAAGGTCTTGCATTATTCATGAAGAACATTGAAATTTAGGCATGTATAAGACCTGTTTTGAAGGTCGACTCTTGTGCACTTGTTCTTATCTATTTGTGAAACCATAGTTTGGATGAACAGAAGGAGTGTCCAGAGTCGTTATCTCTTACCGTGGTCATTAAGTGTGCTTTGGTTTATGTTTACTTGAGGACAAGTAAAGGTTTGGTTTGGGGGGGTTTGATGTGCATATTTTATATGCACATTTACACACTTATTCGCCCCCATTTCAGTCTTACTTATAGCTCATTTGAGCCGATTTCATGTCATATCCCTCGCCTATGCTACTTTGGTATGTTTTGTTCCTCAATTGCAGGTTTAGGACTTCGCGGGGTGCTTTTGGATGCATTTTGGATAGTTTGAAGGGAAATAGATTGAGTTCTAGATATGTGATTGA
>JAIUZE010070838.1:0-22513 GCA_022085475.1 Heliosperma pusillum | reverse complement strand
GTAAGAAAACAAGCATAAAATGAACAAATAAAATGATCAACCATATTGCCCTTTTATAGGCAATATGGCCGGTCATGGTGAGCTCTACAAGGCTCTCATTTTGCTTATTTTAATCACATGCATTAGGGTGAAGTGTTGTAGAACAAGTGATGATTATATTCTACTTGTTATGTCACTTTCAAAAGGTAACTAAGAAGTGTAAACATGAACAAAAATCATCACCCTTGTAACTACTTCATAACCGGCCCTCTTGGCTTAGTTAGATCCATTTTGATTTTTGATATTTGTCTCACAAATACTTATTGATCATATGGTTAATTATCTTGTATAATTAAGTGTTAATTTGATCATATAAAAATTATATGACTCAATTAAATAAATAATATGTACTTAACATTTTAAGTAATATTTTACCACTATATCAATATATAATGGGTCCCACAATGCTTAGTTAATTTATTTTACAACTCCTTGTAAATATAATTAACTAATTACCTCTATCTCAAAACCTCAACTAATTTAGTAATTTAACGATTAATTATTAAGTTAAATCTTATTTAATCGTATTAAAATAAGATATAAATTTATTAGTCAATTATCGCATAATTGAAAAATACGCTTAATCGAATTTGAGTTCTTAACTCAATTTCTAACAATTAACTCTCGTACATATCGAATATATGTAATGTACTAATTAACTGTATCGTATACAAATAATTAGTTACTATGTGGATTTCATCCTTTAGGTGTGACCGAAAGGGATCAGTTGATCACCGCCGTCAAACGACAATAACGTCAAACTCTAGTCAGCCAACCGTTATTGATTTACGTTAATCAACTGACTAATCATATATATAGTCAATAATTATCCCAATTATATTCAATAATAAGATTTATTATGTGGCGCACTATTGTGGAGGACACCTACTCCAACATTAGCATAAACAAATAGACTACCAAGTAAAGTCCTTAACTTCTACCCATCTCTCATTTATTATTTTAAGGTCAAGTAGTTTAAGTTTAGGGTTCACGTGTGTGCGTCGGGAGCGATAAAGCTCTGATACCAACTGTGACAACCCTCGCGAAAGCAGAAATAAAACATACAAGCATGAGATTTAATAAGCGAAAATACGGTATTTTAAAAACCTTTATACATGCAAAATAAGTATACGAGGAGTGTCAAATTACAAACCGAATACAAAATACTATAAGATAAGAGACGTAGTCTCTCAAAAGGTTAACAATGTCAAAATGATTAGCAAACTAGCTAATTAACGACTAGAGGTGAATCTTTCAGGGACAACGCCCGTTAGCTCACACCCGAACCCAAAATAGCATAAGCAAAAAGCCATCCAAATCAATCAACCTGTTCATCCATGAAAAACATGAACGCCACAGTCAGTGGGGAGTAACTCCGGGTTTTCCCAGCCATATCACATTAAACGTACATAAAAGGAAATACATAAGTAGATGCATGCATATATAGTTATACATGTGAATTACGATAAGAATAGATAGACAATTCGATATTTAATGATAAGAGCATATGGAATACATATCCGAATCCATCATGTTATACAAGGCTCGGGGAAAACACTCTTAGGCAACCGAATACACTCACTAGGGCTTACATCTCACCGTTAGCGGTATAAGTTTGATAAGATTGAGACTCGACAAACAAACCATGCCAAGTCATGGTATGATCATGAATAATCAATCATGTAATCACCATCCAAACACAACAATACATTGACGACCTTCTCTCACGGTAAATGAAACGCACTAGCACCGTGTACATGGCAAGTATGATTAAAAGGCTTCCACGAGATAAGCATTTCCCTGAACGCATGCACGATTTAATTCATTTCTTATATGTGGACTAATTTCCTCCGGTAGGACGACGATAATAATACGGTCCTAGTCTAAATCTGGCCAGAATCCCGGAATCGCATTTTCTAGTTCGACATGCGATAAACATTTCGCATCCAAGACTCGGTCAATCAAATGACGTCGAGTACCCCAAATTCGGTAGAATAATTCACGAAAGAGGCGGAAAAGAGCTCAAGCCTCATAACAAGCGGTACGCTACATGCAAATAACACCACCTCGCAAGTACACAACATTTGACGGCCGGGTCGATCAACGCAATGCGTTCGCCTCCCCACAACGTCGTCGTATGCCACTAACACATAATTAAGCAGTAGGATACCTCCCGTTCCGACATTCCAGCCTTACGAACGTGGAGGTAGCCAAGGGAATGAGAATACAAAGCACATAACAAAATAGTGCTCACACCGTATCATTTGTAAAAACCGACTCAAAGTAGGACATACCAAAAACCGTCACAAAACATGTGATACAAGCGAATGAAATATCATATATTCGAAACATTAATAATTAAAGTCATTACGTAAACTTATAAGAATAACGAACCATCGGAAATATTATAAATGAAAACCGTAATCAAAATTCACAAAGAACTTCCAGCAGGTGCCACCCGGTCAGGTGGACCGGCTGTCGGCTACCCGGCTGGGACCAAGGGTATTATGAAACACCAAGAAGGAAAAGAGGGGTGTCTCAGCCGGTCGGTTGACCGGCTGCCGGTCGGCCGGCTGAGACCAATGTCATACTTGAAATTTTACGTAACATGTAATAATATACAGCCACTGCCCCAGCCGGTGGTCTGACCGGCTGCCGGTCGACCGGCTGGGGTCCATATTGCACGAAAATCACCATTTCACCTAAGGATCGACATTTAACAATTATCGATTATCAACATAAATCATAGATTCTCATATAAATTCTCAACAAACAATATGTATCATCATCAACACAATTACTAAGCTCACTAATCATATTCTAAATACGATTCCTAGCATAGAAAACACGTAAAACACGTAAATGATATTGAGTAACCCTTCACCGTTACCTTATTGCGTCTTTACTCCGCGTCAATATCCTCTTCGATCAAAAAGTAGTCTTTGTCAGGATCTTGGAGGTCATCACCTACAAATAGTTAATAAAAGATGAATTTACTTCACCTTAAGAAAGACGGAAAGTTTGAAAAGCGAGAAAGACGGTAATTTTATTACCAATACGGATAGAGGAAGAATAAGACGAACTTACGTGAATTTGAGCGAAAAACGAATGAACTATGACGAATCTAAGATTGAAAAGATTATGGAAGTTAGGGTTTTGGGTTTCTTAGAGAAGAAGGAAGTTGTGTTGTGTTTGTGTTGGAATGAAATAGGTTAAGGGGAGTATGAGATGTGTAAGGGGAAAAGTCAACAAAAGTCAAAGACGGCTTAAGACAGGATTTACTTGAAATCTCGCGTAACAACCAAATACGAACTCGGAAATTCTAAATTCGACTCGGAAAATTAAATTCTAAATTAAAACTAAATTTCGCTGAAAAGTATCCGTAAAATATTTTCACTATATAAATAGGGTACATTTCCGGGTGTTACAGGGCACCACCCATCCTTTGTTTGACGAAGTCTTATGAAAGTTATGCACGAGTTTTGTAATGACAGCAGATGGCTTATTGGGCAAGTGTTGTGGTATGGGGCAAAGCATTGTGGCGGGCATGTTTACTGGGGAACCGTCGAACCGAGGAGGTGGAATGAGGAATTGTTAAGACAACACTTATATGAGTTTGAGGTTAGTGACATACTTCGTATTCCGCTTTGTAATGATTATGAGAACGATAGGTTATTATGGAATCATTCAAAAGACAAGAAGTACTTTTTGAAAGTCATGTACCATTTCTTTGTATGCTTGATGTAAAATGAAAATGGGCGTGGATCTACGAGCGAGAGGCTAAAGCTTGTGTCGCAATTATGGAAATTTGAGCTGCCACCAAAAATAAAATAAAAAACCTTGTTTGGAGATCTTGTAAGGGTGTGTTGCCTTATGGTTTAATTGTCCAAAGATGGGTCGAAGATGTCTCTGCAATGTGCAAGCGCTGCCATCAATATGTTGAGAGTGATACTCATGCGTTGTTTGAATGCGATTTTGCTCAAAATTTATGAGAAAGTGTAGTATTCGATGAGCAGGCGAGGGGGCGTCTTTTTGGTAGTGTGACGGATTGGGTGGAAGAGGTTATGGTGAGGTTGAAAGAAGATGCGTTGGGGAGGATATTGGAGATGCTATGGGCTCGTTGCAATGGTAGAAGCGAGGACTATTATGGAGAGGAGCGAACAGATGGGTGTAGTGCTACTGAAAGAGCACAAAGTGGTTTGAACAAAGTGGTGAGATATTGGGAGGCGTGGAGAAAAGTTATATTAAGTCGTGACCCCGGTGGAAGAGTGATTAGGGAGGAGGTGGTGAAATGGAAGTCGCCCACTAGATAGTGGAGCTTGAAAGATAAATGTTGATGCTGTTGTTTTGGATGATAAGGTGAGCGAGCTTGGACTGGTTATCCGAGATGTGACGGTAACGTGAAACGAATGGGAGTAGGGCATATGAACGAGATGTGGACCCCAAAATTTTTTGAATTTAAGGCAGGCGGCGAAATTTTGTTTGCAAACAACGATGCAAATGGGACTATGAGAACGTTGTGTTGGAATCTGATTCGATGTTCTTGATCACTATGTTTAAGGAAAAATGCTTCCCTTCGAAATACTTTGGTAGAAACGAAAAAGTCATTTGTGAGGCCGCTAATTTTTTTGATTGCATTCAGTTTAGTTTTACTCATAGGGAAGAAAATGTCATGGCCAGTTATTTGGCCCACCTACCCAATAAGGTTTTGGGTAGGTACAATAACATAGACTATAACCCCGCTTGTACTCTTTGACAACTTTGATTTACCTTCTTATTATTATTAATGGCAATGCCTGCTTACCTCAAAAACTAGTCTAAGTACGTGTTACATCGATTTTGACTTGGATCACGCCATCCAAGTTATACATCATTTCTCACAAGGCTAAGGCCCTGTTCTTTTGGGCTGAATCGGAGCTGAACTGAACTGAACTGAACTGAACTGAACTTATAGGAGCTGAACTGAACTTATTGGAGCTGAACTGAACTGAACTGAACTTATAGGAGCTGAACTGAACTTATAGGAGCTGAACTGAACTGAACTTATAGGAGCTGAACTGAACTGAACTTATAAGAGCTGAACTGAACTTATAGGAGCTGAACTGAACTAAACTAAACTTATAGGATCTAAACTTTTTTGAACTTAATTTTAATTAATTGAATAGAATTTATAGAATCTAAAGTTTACTAAACTGAACTTTATAACATAAGGTAAGATAATAACATAATTCCAATTTATATACATTGGTTTGTTCAAATAGATTTCTACGTTGACATCATCTTTATCTGTATCTTTATTTTTTGGAAAGGACTGTCATAAAAAAAAGTATACTCTAAAACATAAGGTAAGATAATAACATAATTCCGATTTATGTAAATTGGTTTGTTCAAATAGATTACTACGTTTACATTACGATAAAAAAAAAAATCACATATTACATCGTTTTCTAACCATCTATTTCCATATCATCATCTTCCTCATCACTTTCTTCTTTATCTTCACTATCACTCTTAACAACGAATTTATTCCTTCGCCAAATATTTTTTACTATCTTGTTTCGTAACTTTAACATGGTTTTTTTTCCGCTTATCATCAAACATGCCCAAATCTACTGTTCCTTGAATATTCACGTCATGTTGTATAATAGGTATTTCAAGAGTATGCATCCTTATAAAATTATGGAGTGTGAATGTATAAAACAATAATAGACATTTGATACTTTTGTGACATTCGGGGCATATTTTTTAACACCCACCTTTTTTGCAAATGACCAAATGTCATTCCACTAATTAATGTCAAATGTTTTTATATCGGTTTTCATAAATAATATATTCCGTATAACTTTTCTAAACTTAATTTGTAAGAATTGAATTTTTCTGAACTGAACTTATAAGAGCTGAACTGAACTGAACTGAACTTATAGGAGCTGAACTGAACTGAACTTATAGGAGCTGAACTGAACTGAACTTATAAGAGCTGAACTGAACTTATAAGAGCTGAACTGAACTTATAGGAGCTGAACTGAACTGAACTGAACTTATAGGAGCTGAACTGAACTTATAGGAGCTGAACTGAACTTAAAGGGGCTGAGTTTAAGTCCAAAAGAACAGGGCCTAACTCTAGATGGGACCTTGTTAATTTCAACCGATATGAGCTGAATTGAATTGAATTGAACTGAATAAAGCGGAGCTAAGTGAAACTAAAATAAACTGAAAAAAGTTGAACTGAACTGAATTGGATAGAGCTAATGTTAGAATATTTTTGAAGAGATGTGCTTAATAGAACTGAACTGAACAGAAATGAGATGGAATTAAATAAGTAAGAACATAGCCTAAAAGCTAGAGACGTAATCATTTAAATTTTTGATACTATCCAGATACAACATGTTTGGCCAAACCCTATCATTTGATTAATTAAAAAACTTGTTATTCTGTTGAATAAATTTTACGGGATTCGTTTATGATTGAAAATAAGCAATGTTTCAATTTTAGTTACATTTTTTTTATTTCATCCGATTATATTAGACAACAGTCCCTATTGAAATTTTGGACCCCTATCATGAAATCCTAATGACGTCATTGAAAGAAAAATAAAGAATACTCATAAAATTCCGCCATTTAAATTAACATTAAACAATAACTAAAAATGTATGTTCTTATCTATTCATCAACCATGAAGGCTTGACTAACAATTTCATCCCTTTATTTACAAATGAATAGTAAATGTAGTACATATTCATAACACTTGTAAAGGAACAAAATAAAGTGTATTATTCACATGCATTGTATATTATCTTCCATTTTTTGTTCATTTCTTTCATTCTCTATAATGTTTTCAGTAGGTCTTGCTTGCGACGGATCGGATCTTGCGACGGGTATTTTGTGAGAGGAAATGGGTAGAGGGGACAAGGTGGGCACCCCCCATGTGCTTCTCCACTCACCCTTGATGGGTATTTTGTGAGAGAATATGGTATCCGTCTTAAACTTGCGACGGATAGTGTCCGTTACAAATGAGAATTTGTGTAATGTTTTAGTACATACATTGTATGTATACCTTCCATTTTCACTTTATTTTCTTCCATTTTCTCTAATAGAACAATTTTAATGTATTAATTCATTCCCACCCCATCCCTCGGAAATGACCGTTAAATCATCATAGATATGGAAAAAAAATAAGAAAAGGGAGATAATAGAGAGGATACTGATTGTTCAAATGTTGCCTCTATACAAGCCGATGTAGGATTTAAAACACTAAAGAAGAAATAACAAATAATCAATATTCCACAACATTAAATACCATCCCAATACTCATTATTAACATATAATATCAATATTTTTATTAAGGATACATCTATATATTTAGGGGCTGTTTGGTTTGGGGTCTATAAGAAAGGGAAAGGGTATAAAAAAGTTTCATTCCTTTTGTTGCTGTTTGTTTGATATAGGGATCGTTTGGTTGCATGCGGGAATTTGTATTGCCTAGGAAGTCATAAAACACATGATTTTAGAAGGCGCCTGGTAAACATCGACGACGTTTTAGGAAACATCGACGACGTTTTTCATAAAAAAGACGAAATTGCCCTTAATGACTTATACTCTCTATTAGGGCTGAGCAAAAATATACGATACGGTTTTAATATACGGATACGATACGGTATACGGTTTTAATTACACGGATTTCCGGGTACACGATACGGATTTCCGGGTATACGATACGGTTTTTTAAAAAACCGTATCGGGTCCGGGTCGGGAAAAATCAAAACCGGGTATACGGTTTTTGACACGGTTTAATTAAAAATAACAAAAAATAAGTTGTATGTGAAACTTTGGGTTTGATATGTACTATTTGTGTGAATCTTTGTGGGTTAATCGTTGAACGTGAAACGTGCAATGTATGTAACTACTTTGTGAGTGTCAAAGTTTTATGTGAAGCGATGAAAGTTTGCATTTTGGCATCTTATAACTAACTTTGCAAGTAGTTCTATTTCGTAATAATAGGCATATTAGATTATATGGGCATTCTAGTAACGGGCCGTAACTAATTTTGTGAAATCAAATTTTGAGTTTTGACCATTATTAATTAAACCGGATCCGGGTATACGGTTTTCGGGTACCCGGTTTAACCGGGTATACGGAAACCGGGTACCCGGTTAAACCGGGTCGGATCCGGGTATTAATTTTTGGCCTTAGAAAAACCGGGTACCCGATACGGTTTTTAAAACCGTATCGGGTACCCGGTTTTGCTCACCCCTACTCTCTATCTCTCTTATCTCTCTCTTCTCTAATTCTCCTAAAATCAAAACAACTAAATTGAACTAAAAAAATTAAAATCGTACAAGAACAACAATTTGACTAAATTCAACAACAACAATTTTCCTAAATCGATTATCATGGCGGACGATTACTCTTCGTTATGTTCACATATTAATCAAATTTTACGTTTTTCAATTTTTTTTCCCGGAATCCGTTAATTGTTTGTTTATATTTATCTAACTTAATTGATTTACGTAACGTCTTAGTTAATTAAAATTCAATTGCGGTTTTTTCAAAAATAATTAGGAAAAAATACCATGGTCAGATGAAGAACTGGAATGTCATGGACCATGGCCAGACATCCATTTCACACGTCTGACCATGGTGGGACGTGTGAAATGAAGGTCTGACCATGGCCAGGCATCCATTTCACACGTCCCACCATGGTCAGACGTGTGAAATGGATGTCTGGCCATGGTCCATGACATCCAGTTCTTCATCTGACCATGATATTTTTTCCTAATTATTTTTGAAAAAACCGCAATTGAATTAAACAATTAAAACATTCAAATAAGCGTTAATAATATTCCAAAAACATATTAGCATCGAAAAAATTAATTTAATCAACTTAATTAACAAATTATAAATTTTTTTTTGGGTAAACCATGGACGGACTTTTACTCAAAAAATTCAAACCATGGGCGAATTTTTTTTTTTTTGAATACCAACCATGGTAGGATTTAAATTCTGGAAATTCCACCATGGCTGGACAACTAAATCACACGTCCCACCATGGTGGGATGAAAATTCTGAAAATCTCACCATGGTTGGACGTGTGAAATGGTTGTCCAACCATGGTGGATTTCCAGAATTTTAATCCCACCATGGTTGGACAACCAAATCACTTGTCCCACCATGGTGGGACTTGGGGAAAAAAAAATTGTCCCCCATGGTTGGACGTGTGATTTGGTTGTCCAACCATGGGGGAAATTACTAACAACAAACAAATACTTTGAAATAATTAAAAACTAAGAACAAACAAATTACAACAACTTTAATTATATCAAAAACAATCTCATACAAACTAATTACAAACAACTTTAATTAAATCAAAAACAATCTCATACAAACTAATTACAAACAACAACCTAATAACTACAAGTTTAATTAAAACAAAAACTAACTAACAACAAACAAATTTTAACAAATTAAACTAGAACAATATAACTAGATCTACAAAAAAAAAATGGTGGTGGGTGGACGGCGGGAGGCGGCAGGTAACGGTGGTGGGGGACGGCGGCCGAGTGGTGGCAGTGGTGGCGGTGGTGGCGGTGGGGGTGGGAGAGGGTGAGGTGAGTGTGTTTGTGGGTTTTGAATTTGAGAGAGTTTTTGTTTTAGAAAGAGAAAGGATAAGGGCAAGTAGCGTCTTTTTTATGAAAAACGTCGTCGATGTTTCCTAAAACGTCGTCGATGTTTTACAATCCGGTTTTAGAATTCATGTGAATTAGTAAATAGTGTTTGGTTGCCATGGAGGAAGTGTAATTCATGTAGGTATTTCAACTTACCTAGGGGGGCCTAGGTAAGCCACTTCCTCCATTATGGAGGAATTGGAATTCATGGGAACTTCCAATTCATGTGAATTGGGGTAACCAAACAATATGCCCATTTTATAATTCACATGAATTTAAGTTCTCATATTAATTAGTGGGTAACCAAACAACCCCATATTTTTCCTTACTCTTACCCCACTTTCAAGAAGAGTTGTACCCATTATCTCTCTAAAGTGATTCACCCCACCCCCAAGGGTATCAATTTTCATTCCCCTTCTAACAACAGCCAACAACACAACTGTCAATTATCACCCTCGCCAACCGCCACCTCCGACACCAACCACCTCGGCTGACGTTGGCACCACCACAGTTGACGTCGGCGACGGCCACACCCACTCATCGCCGGCGAACTCCTTTCCTTGTCAGTCACGACCACCGTCCAACACCCCTAACTAACAAATCCCCAACTCCAAACCACCACCTCGGCTGACATTAGTGGTTGTGAGACAGGATATAGGCGGCATGTGAAAATGATTGCTGGTGTGGTGGGACGTCGGCGGCGCGGGTGGTGGTGGCGCCAGTGGGGCAGATGGTGGGTTGTGTTGTTCTTGGTGGATGCAGGTGGCGGATGGGGTGGACGTTGGTTTGGAGGACAATAAATGATGTGATTTCCTTTCTTTTATAATTTACAACCAAACATTAGATTAAATTAGGGGTCATCTCATTGCTTTCCTTTTGTTTCCCTTTTCAATTCTATCACATTACACGACTTTTTATCTTATACAAAAATTTATTTTTTTAAAAAAAGAATTCTTAAATTCTGCTTTGTTATCGATGGAAAGTGGTATTAAGTTCAAAGACAATTCTCATTTGTACGCCTCTGGTATAGGCTATTCTCACTTGTACCCCCTAATTTTCACGAAAGTCTACTTGTACACTCCAACTCTGTAGTTACACACGAACAATGACCATAATGTTAAATACCGCCAAGTAAGATCTTAAGTGTTATATAAACAATATGAAGAAGAGTGCACTCATTAAAATATTTGTTTTTTCTACAACAAACATCTTTTTTCCCTCCAAATTCATCCCCCTATTACTAAAAGAATAAGTCAACAATTAAATTTTCCCGCTCAAATTTCATAATATTGGATTGGGCCTTTATTAACTACTTATTCTCTAAAAACATCATGCATAAGTTAGGCTCACAAGTGATTATATCATCATTAGATTATTGAAACATGTGTTGCATAAAAAATCTATATATAAAAAACAAAGAAAAAATATTTTTATACAATATTATTAACATATACTTCGTATTATTTTAAATATTATATTCAATAATCTTTTCTATCATAAAACACTCCATCAGAAGAACCTCGCAATACCTGAAAATTCGTGTAAATAAAAATCAATATAATTTTATAAAATACGAAAATCAACTCGATATACAACATAAAATCACAATCTATTATAGATTTTGATAATTTTAAGTATAATAATTATGACTCAAGATACATTATATATAAGTACATGATTTATTAAATGACAAATTAGGTTTAACTAGGGAGGATATTATCTCTAGAAACTAAATAGGGAAAGAGGCGAAATTAAATTGGCATCCGAAAAGGTCATATGGCTAATATTATCACATCAATCACAATGGCGCAGAATCCTAAAGAACCTTCAATTTTTTCTCAATAAACTCATTTTTGGTTCAAATGAGCACACAATGTCGCGGGTGAGAATTGAACCCCCAACTTCATAGTTAGGGTAAGAGTGCTCTTACCACGTGAGCTACCTCTTGCTCTCTTCTCAACAAACTCGTAATATTCAGCTAAACCAACATTAGGCTTACCCTTATTGGAATTAATCATCCATGTTCGACCCTACATCTTCATATATAAAATAACACTAATAATTTATATCATTTACGTATCACAAATCACTCAGAAAGTAAGATTTATTCTATATATGTTGTGAAAATATATTGTCGATGCCCATAAGTCACTTGTATTATTAATGTCCTTCAATGTATTTCATGTAGGATGCTTCTAGACTTGTTCTTCTAGTTTCCTAAGTCATAACCCCTATTTCTCTTCATGTATATATACTCCATTGTACTAAAGAGAAAGATACATCTTTATCACATTCTCTACATATTATAACACGTTATCAGCACGATTTTCTAACCAATGTCACGAGCTAATTGATGCACCAAAGTTTGGGTTGATATTATGTTAAGTATTGGAAAAATGGTATCATTCTTAACCTGCAACGTTTATGCATGATTATAAGAAATTAGAGTCATTTGTATACAATTATTATAATAGTGATATAAAATCTATGAGTTTGTATTTACAATAATTCACATGTATTTACAATAAAGTTCTTATAATTCTCCTCATAGATTTATTTGAAACATTTGAATTTCGAATATGGTATTAGCTCCGTGTATAGTCTATATAAAATATTTTAAATTTGACACGAAATTAGAACATCGTTGGATTACATACTATAAAATTAAAGTCACAATTATTTCACGTCACTATAATGATATTTGTATTACTTACTTCGTATAATTTAAATTTGACAACTCTTAATGAACGATATTGATATTTATTTCTAATTTTAAATTTGGGACTCTTAGTAGTCAAAGTGACTTTTTATGTGGTATTAACTGTTCATATTAATATTGGGGTTTTAAATATGGTAGTAAATTTTTGCAAAGACCATGTGGTTTCTTTCGTTTGATTGTCTTAGGAGTATTATTTATATTTATTTACTAATAATAATGGTTAATTTACGGAAAAATAATCTAACAACTAGTGCTTATGATATGCTAATAGAATCATTGTTCATACTAATACTAATGGTAAACTTTTATTTGTAAATAGTGGGTTTGATTTTCCATACTTTCACTTGGCAAGTACGTATCACAATGATTGTAATGTTGTTTGCATGAATTTACACTCTGAATTATGAACAACGATGATTATTTTGATGAATGCACATGGTCCAATAATTTTTGTACAATTCTCGTATGTTTCATAGACATATAAATAGTTTTAAGATCACGCGGGTTAATTTTGTATGTTTATAATATGAATATAAAATTTATCAGTATGCTTAGTTAATTTTATGGTCATTAACTATTTTATTAATTGTAATAAAAATTGGACGTGAAATAATTGTGATTATTATGTATTGTCTACAATTTTGTTTCTTTTGATATTCCTATGTCATAGAGAAACGAAGATTTATTGGTTGATATGATAATTAGACGAAGAGTTATTGTTTTATATGATATTCGACTTGAAGATCTTTATATTCGGTCAACCGTTTTTGAAAAGGGATGGACGCATCATATATTTTTGGACATGTAGTTCCAAAATATGTATTTTATGAAAAATGAACAGATTTGTCTACATAATGATGTTGGCCAGAAGTTCATAGTTTTAAAGGTGTATAATAATTTAACATCATCTCATCAATACAATATATTCATATTGTATAAGTGTAAGTGGCTAAAAGTCCACATGTAATTATTAGTGGCCAGAAGTCCACATCTATGAGTTTATTAATCGCAATTGCGTTTAAGGTGATACTCCCTCCCATCCAAACCAAAGGTTACATGGGAGGGAGCACAAGTTTTAAGAAAAAATTGAAAAAGTAAGGGTAGTATTGGAATGGAAGTAGGACCACTTGAGTATTTAATGTTAGTTGGGTGGGTGGGGTAGTGGCATATTGTGTAAATATATAGGGTAATGAGGAGTAGTTGGTCTTATTTGTTACCCAAAAAGGAATGGGTAGTTTGGTTTGGATGGTCCAAATAAGGTAAGTGTAACCTTTGGTTTGGATGGGAGGAAGTATTTGTTAACGGAAAATTTATTTTTACATTGATTTCTTATTTACCCAGAGTTAAACAAAATTGATAAAATTTTATTCAAAGATGAAGAATATCTTTTAGCTAGCTTAGTCCATTCCCTGAAGTGAGTATGACATCTCATAAAGACTCTACCTTCCGTAGAGATCGACGACATAACATAAGAATGAGCCTAATATTGTGGCCTTAATTGAGCCGAAAGAAATTAAAATATCTGATGAAAAGTCACGTGAGACTCATATATGCTAAAAGTTCGATATGAGTAATTAAGGGAAAATGATGTACGAGTTGATTAGTAGTCAATAGTCATAATATGTCCCGGAAGTTCATATTATTTACAGATAGTGACACTATGATAAGAACTTCACAGTACACTGTATTTACATATATTGAAACTATGATCAGAAGTTCATATTGTTTATAGACTTTGAAATTGTGACGTGTGATTCACATTGTTTATAAATTCTGACATTTCATGTAGTGAGTATTATTTGAGTATCAAGATTAAATATGATCACTAAAATTTGTTGAATACACCATCTCCCATGAAGGCACGGACGAAGAGAATGATCACTAGAATTTGTTGAATACATCGTACCATCTCCCCCGAAGGGATTGGTGAATTATTACTTCAGTTGAACTGAGATTATTCAAGAAATCAGTTATGGTTTGTATTCTTAGAAGGAATTTGGATATATAATTTTATGTTCATACTTCTAGAAAGAGCAATATATTTTATTCCCGGAAGGAATATTGCGACATATGTTTAGTCTTGCCAATATTAATTAGACACCATTTAGTGTCTTATGTCACATCTATTATTTATCTGGCCAGATACAAAAGAGTTAGTTTATATTCATATGATGAAATGTTGTTAACTAAAATTTAAGCACTGTAATTATAGTCGACTACTAAAATTTGGCACGTGATATGACATTGATAACCAGAGGTTTAGCATGATGATTATATTATAGTCAATTAAACTGTGACAAAAAATATAGTGAAATTATTGAGACACAACAATTTTTTATTTTTATTTTTATTTTGTTAGCGATTGCCATGAATTACGAGCAAACTAAGAAAGTTGACATACATGAAATGGGCAAGATGTGACGATTAAGGCCATACGGGTTTTCTATAATACCCATTTTGATAGACCTGAAATTTTCCAAAGAAAAAAATAAGTGTTGAAGTTATCTCATGTAGAAATTTTATTAAAGGCAAGACATTACACTGAGATTGAGTATATGTGATATTGGAGATCTAAACATTACTTAGAGTAAATGTATGGATTGACAATATCGAGTGGCTTGTAGCCACATAATTATTTTCCTGAGAAGTCCATGTGATGAAAAATCATATTTTGATATATGAAAACATTGATCTCCTAAATTGGGCATTGTGATTCAGCACATTAAAATCCAACTGCATTATACATACTCCGCGAAATATTTGTTATTGTACAAAAATGTCCATAAACTCTCATCGATAATATGAGAAATTGAATTGTAAGGTGTGATAAATATTTAGACTATACATTCAGTTATAGCTTTACCACCTTAGGAGGAGAAAGGTGAGTTAAAAGCTGGTAAAAATAAATGTGATCCCATAATGAACTAGATGTTCTGAGAATGTTATACATTAAATAAATTCATTGAGTAGAGGGTTTTGAATTTGAGATAACAATATATTTTACCAGATTAATACAAGTATATACACTTGAAGTGTATTATAAGAAGAGTCGAGAAAAATTGACGGTTCCATAATGAAAATAAAATAGCAAGGTGAAGCAGTTGGTATGAAATTGCTATATTTGAAGTGTCCCTGAAGTGACATGGATATATGAATTATAATAGATGGCCTAAATGATATCATCAAGAGATGATTAAATTATATCGATATATCTATGGAACCTATTGACATTTGCGCGCGCGATATTTTATGGACTCAATGAAGGGGGGTCTTAAATGAAGTCCATTTTAATTCGTCGACATATAATCTATGATGATAAATGAGCTCATGGACCTGAAGTTCATCCATTTTCATGAAGTCAATCCAAATTATGAATATTAGAAAAGAAAACTGTACAGTTTGCATTTTGAGTCATCATAATGTGCATATAGATAGTAAGTTCATCATTACATCTTAATTAGTTTTAATATTTATATTATCAAATGCATGCACTTGTTGTTTTATTATTGCATTGGTATAGAAATATTGTTCAGAATAATTACATATTATTTGCATGCTAATGTCTCATAAGATTGTTTTTAATGGATATATGTTTAAAAGGAGAAATATTATATTAGAAGATACTCCAACGAGGATAGCTCTATGTAGGAGCCTCTTACAAATGATCATCAAATGATGTTTGATCAATTGAGTTTTGAAAACTCACGATGAATTATATAAACCTCTACAATACAATCGTGATTAGTTCCGAAATAGAATATTCAAACTCACGTAGAGTTTACTTAAATTATTATTGTCTCAACTTGAAGTTTGAGCATATGGGAATTTGGATTTGAGCGACTTTCTTGCTAAAACATGTGAAATTAGTTTATGGTCCGGGAATACTATAACGATTAGAATAATGTAGTGAAAATCTACAATTAAAAATGTCAATCCATACATATATGGTATAGCAAAGAAAATTGCTCATAGGTATTGGATGAATAATTCAATAATTATCGCATTGATTCTCCTTAAGAGAGCTACACTCTTTTTCCCTTCGACTAGGTTTTTTTTTTGTCCCAATGGGTTTTTCCTAGCAAGGTTTTTAACGAGGTAGCACTATGAGAACATTATTACGCTATAGTCATGATCATCATGAATGTTGAAATGACAATTATTCTACACATATAATATTATGTCATCTATTGAAAAAGATTTGAAAATTATTTTATCACAATTATGACAAAATCATTTGAGATGAAGATTCAGAAGTTACCACGAAGACAATGTTCAATTTATGAGTTCCGAAGTATTATGTCAATTAAGATTATCAAGGATTTCTATTGATCGAAGACATCAAGTTTATCAACTACAATCAAGTTTTATTTCAACGATAAAGAAGTTACGTTAAAGCATGGATTATTTCAAGATATATCAAGTATGTAATCATCAGGGGGAGTAAACACGTGTTGTACTCTTTTTCCTTATCTATGGTTTTGTCCCAGTGGGTTTTCCATGGAAAGGTTTTAACGAGGCAACTTGTTATGCTTAATTGAAGATTTATGTACTTTTTCCTTCACTAGTGTATTTCCCACGAGAGTTTTCTATGAATGTTTTTATCAAAGCATGTTTCTTCACGAATGGACATCCAAGGGGGAGTGTTGTGAAAATATATTGTGGATGCCCATAAGTCACTTGTATTATTAATGTCCTTCAATGTATTTCATGTAGGATGCTTCTAGACTTGTTCTTCTAGTTTCCTAAGTCATAACCCCAATTTCTCTTCATGTATATATATCCCATTGTACTAAAGAGAAAGACACATCTTTATCACATTCTCTACATATTATAACAATATATATATTAGATGAAAATACATATATGTATTGACTACTCTTTATGTACTTATCACTCCATTGTAAGTTCGTTAAATGTTTCATATCACTAGTAAAAATCTTATAATCGTGATCTCTCTCTCTCTCTAAAATATTCCATAAAAATCTCTAGTCGATGATTCCTCCCTCTGGTGGTCTACCGCCGGAGATTAATTTGCAAAATCCACCAGGGACACATCTGGTGAGTGATGCAGAAAAACCATCGGAGTCTTTCCCACCGCTATCAAAAAGCTCGAAGCGCAAGACAATGCATCTTACTGACTTATGACGAGCTAAAATACGGTGTCGCTAAATACGCAAATTAACTAGGCCAAATAAAAATTTATAAAACCTTACCTAGACTCAAACCAACCTAAATAAAAGGGTAGTAAGGGTAAGAAAAGGGTTGAACCCAAGGGAAAGCGGTAATGCTAAAATAATCTAATCTAGACTCTTGCAAAATATCATTTAACAAAACTAATAACTCTAATCACAAATTAAGGCACTAATTACTAATTAAGACACTAATTAACAAAGGTTTAAACTAATTACAAACTATGATATTCACAATGGAAAAACATGTAGGAAAACATAATTGGGGAAATTTGGGTAAAAAGATGGGTTAACATGAAACATGAAGTTCTAGTTTAGTCACTAGCACAAACACCTTCTATGCAATTTATCAAATATGAGAGAAAATACTTTGTGTAATTATCCCAAGTAAACACCACAATTAGCAAAGATGACTCCTTTCTACCTCTCCTCTTATTTATCTAATACTACCTCCTAAGAAATAGTCAACATGAATTAAACCACCCAAAATTGACCCATTACAACTTAATCAACACTTATTAAAACATAAGCATAAACAAAGGAGTAAGCTTTAAGCATTCAACCAAAGGATTAAGCTAGAATTATGCAATTCAACATTAAACCATGTAAAAATCACACAACATACAATTTATCACCCAAAAGACTCAAACTTTAAACCAAAGATGAAGTCTTTCAAGTTCACTTCACACATTCAAGCATAGGGTGACAATTCCTATCAAGAACAAGCATTTATCAAGTAAACAAAATCTCAAGCTAGTCAAACCAAACATTCATTCACTCAACATAAAAGATTAACATAAACAAATTGCATTAAATAAGGAAGAAGAGGATTAGAGAGTCATACAATGCTAAAGGTGTGAACTTGTTCAAATTACACCAAGTAATGAAGAAATTAGCTACCCATAGTCTTCATATTACAAACCTTGCTTAAATTCAAACCAATTACAAAAGCTAAAAATGAAGAACAAACTAGAGAGAAATTCTAAGGAAAAATTGTTGTTCAATGTTGTATGCTTGGTTCCTTTCTCTCTCTTCAGTTTTTCTTCTTAATTAAATACCCTTGGTCCGCAAACCTAGGGGCCTTGAAAGGTGGGCTTTCAAAAGACAAGACGCGGAAATGAAGAAATGTCGTGCTGAGATTGGACGCTGGCAGCGTCCTGTGCTGCTGGATTTTCCTTTGCTTTTTCCTTCTTGACTTTCGTTGACCCTTGGATTTTGGCCCCGCCTTGACTTCCATTGACCCATTGGGTTTGGTCTTCTTGCCTTGATGATTCATTGCTAGCCCACTCCAATTTCCGGGTTTTTGGGTCTCGGGTTTCGGGTTTGACTTTCGTTGACTTCCGGGTTTGACTCTCAAAATTGACTTAAATTACTAAATAATAACATTATTACTAAAACTAAAGTTAACATAAAATAACGCTAATGACCCGTAAAAAGTAAAATAAAAGACCCTAATAAGTACTACTAGACACAACACAATTTGGTGTTGTCAAATACCCCCACACTTGGACTTTTACTCGTCCCGAGTAAAACTCGAGATTAGCAAGACAAACACGAGTCCAAACATAGCATGCGAAGGTAATGACCTCTCTTCCCTCACTACTACCTTCTTATATCTCCCTCAAAACACAACCACCTATTGAAACAAAAAGAAATAAAAATGACTCAAGGTTGTTTTAACACTCTTCCCTTACCTCTTCCTACTTATAACTCCCTCTAAACAAGACTCGACACACCACCAACTCCGACTCATTTCACTCAATTCCTCCCTTCTTATAGCTTCCAAGAATGTAGTATGACCATCTTTGCCTTATCCCAAGGCATAGCGAGATGGTCTTCATCACCAAACTCCATGCAACTCCACTACTTATACCACCCCCTTATTACTTCACTAGTGTAAGGCATGGTTACTTGGTTGGCCCCAAACTACACAATTTGCACAACCAAGCAACCATCAAGAGAAATCCACCAATTTGGAACCAAATTTGTGACTCAAAATAAAAATAAAAGAAGTCCTAACTAGCCTCCTTCCAATTCCCTCCTTATCACTCCCTTCTTATGCCTCCAAAATCCTCATCATAGAAAGTATTATGCTCAAATTTTTTTCATTTTTCATTTTTTTCATTTTTTTTTCTTGAAAGTCCCTCATTTTGCCTAAGGTGCCCTTTCGGGTTTTCACCTTAACTTTTCCTTTCCTCTCATTGGTGGCTCGCAACTCGATTTTTCATTTTGCCCGGAATGCCCTTTCGGGTTTTCATTCCGTCCTCGGCCACCTTCCCAATTTTTGCCTAGGTGCCCACCCTTGTGGGTTTTCAGCTAGCCGGGATTTTCAATTTTTTTCTTTTCTTTTTCTCTTAGAACATACAATGTCCTCAAAATAAAAACAAAACACAATACAATGCATCAAAACAAAATAACTATATACAATCTTCTCCCCCACACTTAGAACATACAATGTCCTCATTGTAGGAGAAAAGAAAAAAAAGTTACCTCATCAATTGTTTAAATGAGAAGAACCCGAGGCACCTCCTCGGTTTCTCCTCCTCTCCCTTTTTTCTCTAACCCTTCTCCTTCGTTCTAGGCCTTCATCAAGGACCTCTTGGGTGTAAGGAGTGTGGTAGTCCGGGTTTTGTTGGATGGACATTCCAAAGAGTGAGCTAGCCAAGCCATAGACGTCCTCTTGTGCCACCGCATCTTCATAGGAGTCTTGAAGATAGGTGTGGTGGTGCTCATTTTGAGCATGAAAATGGCTCGTAGCTTACTCCCTCCAAGCATTTTGGGTTGTCCACATTTCTTGTTGCTCTTGCCACCTTTTATCTTGTTGTTCCCTCCAAAGGCGGGCTTCCTCTTGTAATTCTACCATCCTCCTCCATTCCTCATGTTGAGCCCTCTCGGCCTCCGCTCTCAACCTCTCTCTTTCTTCCACTATACTGTGCCAATCATCCAAAGACTCTAGCATACCTCCTTGTTGTTGTTGCCAAGTGTTCGCATCGTCCACCTTCCCACTAATGTGCTTCAAGACGTCGTTGGTGCTACCAAAATAGGTAGCCATTTGTTGTTGCCATGGCTCCATGGGGATGCTAGAACGACCCTCCGCATCAAACATAGGGGTGTCGGTGTCTTGGTGGCTTTGCAAGGATGATTGGAAATGGAATGGTGGTGGTGGTGGTGGTTGTTGTTGTTGTTGTTGTTGATAATTTGTGGTTTGGGAAGGTCCTTGCTCAATTGCGAGGATTTCTATCTCCTCGCTCACTCGCTCACTTCCCTCACCTCCCTCTCTACTTACCCTCCTTCTTGGCCTCAAAGGCACTTCCTCTACCTGTAACAACCCGGATTATTAAAAACAAAAGAAATAACTTAATAATAAATAATCCATCAGAGTACAAAGATGAATAGGGTCAAGGTGGCGGAAACACCTGACCAATCCGGATCGATACTCAAATCCAAAACTAAACTAATACATTATTAATAATAATCCTTAACTTAAATAAATTCCTAATTAAATTATTCTTCTCGCCACAAGTCTCTCCAGCACAACATCCAGACAAGCAGCAACCAATTCAACCTGAGAATGGGGGTCGACAATCAGTCGGGAGTAACTAGATGCTCTCTCAGTCATGTTTACAACAGGCTGAATTAATAACAATCTATAATAACATACAGTAATCATAAATGACATGTGAAGCAATCTATACAATATGACGTACGTTCGAACTTACCAAGACTGAACGAAACCTACATGAATGCAATCCTGCAGACCTAGACCATATGCAACCACTAGACCATGAATACATTTAAGACCCAAAGTAGCACACGATCCACAGCAACGTAAGGCACAATGCTAGCATGAAAGCATAGCGAATAGAGCGAACGCCCGTTAGAGCGTATAACCACTGCCTCTAACTTGCCAGAGCGTATAACCATTGCCTCTAGCTGACGGAGCGTATAACCACTACCTCCATCGGTGTGGAGCGTATAACCACTGCCTCCACGGTACTATGTATAGCGTATAACCACTGCCTATATGTCTAAGACCTGGCCAGACTCTCGATGCATTAACTGTACATCGAACGACACTCGGGAACCAGAGCGTATAACCACTGCCTCTGACCAATCCCGACCATAGACCAAAATAAACCCCCGAAGGGTAGCGTTTGTTCATTCCGAATAGTATATAACTGATACTACCGTCATCTATTCAACCAGCAACAAACAAATGCACAGTATAACTGACTATACAAACCAATGCGTGAACAACGTCACGACTCAACATAGGAACAATATAACTGACTGTCCAACAACGCGTGAACAACGTCACAACTCAATTGAAGAACAGTATAACCGACCTTCCAACAATATAGAAATAAGAATAACCAATACGATATGCAAACATAGTATTATAGTCCAGCTGACTATAACACTACACAAAAACAAGCACAAATGACCAAGGCTATAGTATCTCGTCCTATAACATTACACCTCGAAGGTCATGTTATAGTTCGAGTTACCATAACACCAAACACCAAACACCAAAGCATATAACATCCAATGCTATAGTACCACCAACTATAACCTTCACTAAACTTTAGTGAAGTTATAGCAACTTCAGCTATAACCTTCACTCAACTTTAGTGAAGTTATAGTAACTTCAGCTATAACTTTGGTTAAGCTTGTCAGGTTATAGTATCATCAACTATAACCTTCACTTTACTTCATCAAAGTTATAGTACCTTCAGCTATAACTTTCACTCAACTTTAGTGAAGTTATAGCACTTCAAGCTATAACTTTATACGTGCAAGGTTATAGTATCATCAACTATAACTCTCTTCCGTCACGGGTTAGTCCTCTATAACACCATCACCGAGGGGTCGACTCCACGGTACAAACCGCCATTTCCCACAAC
>JAIUZE010070837.1:0-32016 GCA_022085475.1 Heliosperma pusillum | reverse complement strand
CGTGCTAGACGGAACTTTTGGAAAGAATTACATCAAGCTGAAGACTTGAGTACGCTTTATAGTGTTTACGCAGATTTTGTAGCAGAAACACGGTCCTTTGAAGAGGATACTTCTATTTCTGCTGTCACTACTGTAGCTATGCCTAATATAGCTAGCCACTCCGAGCCTACTCTCGCCTTTATTCCTAAGGGATTTTCCCTTCCGACAGCAAACAATGGTACTTTCGACATTCGCCCCTCCTATGTTCATTTGGTGGAGTGTAATCAGTACGGAGGTGGAGCGAATGAGGATCCTGGTCAGCATATGGAAATCTTTAGAGACTATTGTTCTACTATTCCGCTTACTGCTGGGGTGACTGCTGATAAGGTGAAAGAGGTATTACTTCCTTTCTCTTTACGGGATAATGCTCGTGAATGGTATCGGTATTTGGATAAAGAACAAGCGGGGAATACAGACTGGAACACACTCGCTCTAGCCTTTTACAAGAGATTCTTCCCTCCCCAGCGTACCAATGCTTTAAGAGGGCAGATTACTAGCTTTAAGCAAGTGGCAAGTGAAGACCTAAACAAAGCTTGGACTCGTTTCAAGCGGCTTGTTCGCTCCGTTCTGCACCATGGATTTCAGCAATGGTTCCTTTGTAACCAATTTTATAATGGGTTGTTTGACGATCATCGGGCTGTTCTTGATTCCGCTGCCAATGGGAGATTCCAGTAGAATATTGACGATGATAAGGGTTGGAATATCATTGAGGAAATGGCGAGACACACGGCCGAGTATGGAAATCCAAGGGGAGGTATGCGCAAGGGTAGTGGTGAATCTAGTGCGGTTGTCGCGCAACTAGAGGCTATGAATGCTAGATTTGATAGGTTGGAGATGAGTCAGGTTCCGGGGGGACAACAGACAGTTAATGCTATGGTTCAACAAACGTCCACTTGTGAGAGATGTGGGGATGAGGGGCATTCTGCAGCTGCTTGTATGACGGAGAAAGAACAAGTGCTTGCTTTCCAACAATACAAGCAAAGCAGTCCGTTTTCCAACTTTTACAATGAACGAACTAGGGAACATCCTAACTTCTCGTGGAAAAGTCAGAACGTTTTGAACCCCACCGCAACACAACAACAAGTATATACCCCACCGCATCGTAGTCAACAACAAGGTGGTTTCCTTCACCAAAAGGCACCGTCTTTTCCTCCTCCGACTCAACAACCACCTATTGTACCAACTGAAACTGCAGAACTTAAGTCCATGTTTCAGTCTTTCATGGTACAATACCAAAAGAATGAGCAAGCTAAAGATGCTTCAATCAAGATGCTTGAGACACAAATGGCACAAATAGCATATAAGCAAGCTACAAGGCAACCGGGTACGTTGCCATCTCAGCCGGATAGGCAACATGACACGGCTAATGCGATACATCTCCGAAGCGGTCTTTCATATGATGGACCGAAGCTGCCTCCAACAACTGAAAAAGTCACATCCGACGGTTTAGAAGCTAACCAGGAAGAAACAGCAGCAGACGAGTCTGCTGTGCCACTGACAAAAAGTCGATCGACTGTTTCCAGCAGTCGATCGACTAAAATCTCTGAAGCTGAATCTGAACGAGGCGGAAAAAGTCGATCGACTGACCAGACTAGTCGATCGACTGAAATTAGTAGTCGATCGACTGACCAAAATAGTCGATCGACTATTTTGCCCTCTGACGACACTGATTCGATACCTGTTCCTAATGAGGCGTCTTCTACTGCTGATAAGACGTCTAGTTCTGCTCCAAAGAAGAATAAAGCTGCTGATCCGCAAATTGTTATCAAAGTTCCTTTTCCGGGACGATTAAAGAACACAAAGATCGAGCAGCAATTTGGTAAATTCATGGAGGTCGTCAAAAATCTCCAGGTAACTGTACCATTTACTGAGTTAATTACCCAAGTACCTTCTTACGCTAAATTTATGAAAGATATTTTGACTCGTAAGAGAAGTTTCAATGAAATGGAGACTATTGCTTTTACCGAAGAGTGTAGTGCACTCCTACAAAGCAAATCTCCACCCAAATTAAAGGACCCGGGTAGTTTTTCAATTCCTTGCACCATAGGCACCCATGTTATCGATAAAGCTTTGTGTGATTTGGGTGCAAGTGTTAGTGTGATGCCCTATTCAGTTTGCGAGAAACTGAACATGGGAGACCTCAAAGTTACTAACGTAACTTTACAAATGGCTGACCGAACAGTTAAAAGACCCCTAGGTGTTTTAGAGGATGTTCCTGTTAAGATAGGTAAATTCTTTATACCTGTCGACTTTATTGTGTTAGATATGGCCGAAGATACTCAGATTCCCATAATTCTAGGTCGACCATTTTTACATACTGCAGGAGCTATTATTGATGTCAAGCATGGACGCTTGACTCTAGAGGTGGGGGGTGATAAAGTGACCTTTAATTTAGCAAATACTCTTGCCAAACCTATGATAGAGGACACTTGCTATGCTATTGATATAATTGATCACTCTGTTTTTGATGTTTGGTCGGGTCCCTTGATTAGGGACCCGTTAGAGGCTTTGATGGTTTTGGATGCATGTGCAGATAACCCGAAGAACAATGACGCTGTGTTGGGTATGCTAGAAGCCGCTTTGGAAGGTCGTGACCTCACAAATGCTGAAGGAGAAACGGTAAAACGATTGGTAAATACTTCTTGTGCTGTCGAAGTAAAAACACCTGAACTTAAACCTCTCCCTTCTCATCTTAAGTATATGTTTTTAGATGAGTGTAAGAAATACCCAGTCATTATTAGTGCGAAGCTTTCTAATAACCAACTAACTGCTTTGTTGGATATCCTAAATAAGAACAGGAAAGCCTTGGGTTACAGTTTGGAGGACTTGAAAGGAATCAGTCCTGACATTTGTATGCACAGAATTGAATTAGAGGAAAGACACAAGCCCTGCAGGCAAGGTCAGCGTAAGTTGAATCCGAAAATGCAGGATGTTGTGATGGCAGAGGTAATGAAATTGCTAGATGCAGGTATTATTTATTCTGTTGGCCATTCTAAATGGGTGAGTCCAGTTCAGGTAGTCCCAAAGAAAGGAGGGACTACAGTGGTAAAAAATGATAAGAATGAATTAATACCAACTAGAGTTGTCACTGGATGACGAATGTGCATTGATTATAGACAATTACACGTCGCCACAAAAAAAATCATTTCCCCCTCCCTTTCATTGACCAAATGCTAGAAAAGTTAGCTTCCCATAAATTTTTCTGCTATCTAGATTGATACTCAGGGTTCTTTCAGATCCCTATCCACCCAGATGATCAGGAAAAAACGACTTTTACTTGCCCACATGGTGTTTTTGCTTATCGCATAATGCCATTCGAATTGTGTAATGCCCCAGCTACCTTCCAAAGGTGCATGATGGGGATATTTTCAGAGTATATCGACTCGATAATGGAAGGTTTTATGGACGATTTCAGCGTCTATGGAAGTGATTTTGATACGTGTTTGACTAACCTTGATAAAGTTTTGCAGAAGTGTATCGAGGTTAACTTGGTTCTAAACTGGGAAAAGTGTCATTTCATGGTTAACGAGGGAGTTGTCTTAGGGCATTTAGTTTTTGACAAGGGCATCCAAGTTGATAAGGCAAAAGTGCAAGTGGTAGAGCAATTACCACCTCCCGTAAATGTTAAGGGAGTTAGAAGTTTTCTTGGCCATGCGGCTTTTATCGCTGGTTTATTAAAGACTTCTCGAAAATTGCTAAACCACTTACACAATTATTGCTCAAGGATGCCCCATTCAATTTTACTGATGAATGCCTTTCTGCTTTTGACAGGTTGAAGCAAGCCTTGATTACAACACCAATTATTCAGGCTCCAGATTGGGAACTTCCATTCGAAATCATGTGTGATGCTAGCGATTTCGCAGTCGGCGCGGTACTAGGTCAAAGAAAAGACAAGGCTTTGAGTGCAATTTACTATGCGAGCCCGACATTAGATGAGGCTCAAGTGAAATATGCCACCACAGAAAAAGAATTGATAGCTGTGGTATATGCGCTAGAGAAGTTTCGATCTTATTTTTTAGGTTCGAAAGTTATTACTTTACTGACCATGCAGCACTGAAGTACCTTCTTGCTAAGAAGGAAGCCAAGCCAAGACTGTTGCGGTGGATACTCCTACTCCAGGAGTTTGATTTGGAGATTCGAGATAAGAAGGGAGCTGAGAATTTGGTTGCCGATCACTTATCTCGCATACCATCGCAGGAAAAGGGAGATTCTTTACCAATTAATGATTCTTTTCCTGATGATATTCTGATGGCTATTACTAATGAAAATCCGTGGTATGCTGATTATGCTTATTTCATTGTAGGTACTCTATTGCCTCCTGACTTGCCTTTTCAGCAAAGGAAGCGTTTCCTTCACGACGTGAGGCATTACTTTTGAGATGATCCTTATTTATTTAAGGAATGCGCGGACGGTCTTTATCGTCGGTGTATACCGCAGTGGGTGACCAAGGCAATCCTAGAAGCATGCCATTCTTCATCTTATGGTGGTCACCACGGTCCGTCTCGAACCGTGGCTAAGGTACTTCAATCTGGCTTGTGATGCATGTCAGCGAACAGGAAATATATCTAAGCGGCATGAGATGCCTCAAGTAGGAATACTAGAGGTCAAGGTTTTTGATGTCTGGGGCATTTATTACCAAGGCCCATTCCCGTCCAGCAAAGGTAATAGATATATATTAGTCGCTGTTTAAAAAGGTAATTTTCCCTCGCTTTGGTGTCCCTCGGGTTGTCATTAGCGAAGGAGGTATGCATTTTAAAGAAAAACAACTTTGTGATTTATTGTCTAAATATGGTGTTGCACACCGTCGTGGTTTGGGATATCACCCTCAAACTAGTGGTCAAGTAGAGGTTTCCAATCGGGAAATCAAAGAAATACTAGCAAAAGGTGTCTCTAAATCTCGAAAAGATTGGAGTATGAAACTGGATGATACCTTATGGGCCTATAGAACTGCATTTAAGACACCAATTGGCACTTCACCATATCGATTAGTCTATGGTAAATCTTGTCATTTACCCGTAGAATTAGAGCATAAGGCTTGGTGGGCCATTCATGAATTGAATTTTGACAACAAACTTTGTGGTGAGAAACGTTTGTTGCAGATAGATGAGCTGGAGGAGTTCCCGATGAATGCCTATGAAAGCTCCAGAATATACGAAAAGAAGACAAGACGGTGGCATGATAAGAGACTTATACCGCGAGAGTTCAAAGTTGGTGAGAAAGTATTGCTATTCAATTCCCGACTCCGCCTTTTTCCTGGTGAACTGAAGTCCAGGTGGTCTGGCCCCTATACGGTAACTTCTGTTTCTAAGTTTGGGTCAGTCGAGTTAGAAAACTCCGAAGGCAAGCGGTATAAGGTAAATGGTCATCAAGTAAAGCATTATTATGGAACCACAGATTCTATTAGAATGATCGAAGTATTATACTTCGACCATATTCATGAACAAGCCAATTGAGGTAACAAGGTCGAGCGGGACCTCATAAAACAGCGCTATTCGGGAGGCAACCCGGATTGTATTATGCTTGTAAGTTTGAACTTTTTGCTATTAGCTTAGTTTGGTTTAGCTTTGTGAGTTGAATTACTTTTAGTTATTAATTTAGCTTCTTAGTGCTTTTCATTAGCTTTGTTTGAGTATTAAGTGAGAATGAGGGACTAACTTTTGACTGAAAGATGCATTATAGGAGATCGTGTCGCGCAATTTCTTAGAACGAAGAAAGATCAGCAGCGTCTTCATCAGAAAAGTCGATCGACTGAAATTTTTGGTCGATCGACAACTTTTGCCGAAAAAGGAATTTTTGCAACATTTAGTCGATCGACTGGGTTTTGTTGTCGATCGACTAATATTGCTGAGACAGGTTTTTTCGCGAGTTTTAGTCGATCGACTAACTTTTGTTGTCGAACGACTAATTTTGGTAGCTATTGGTTTTCTGCCAGATTTAGTCGATCGACTACATATATCGGTCGATCAACTAAATTAGGGCAAAACTAAAAAAAAATCGATTATTGCTGCAATTTTAAGCTTCACGCATAACTTTTCTTTTTCTTTTCTTCCTTCGTCCTTCTTCTTCTCTCTCACTACTACTCTCAATTTCTCCCTCATTCTTCCACTTAGTCACTCTCATTTGTTAATTCTATCCATTCCTAACCCTCACAAGTAATTTTTATTGCTTTAATTCCTTTCCATCATTCATCACTACTACTTTCCAATAATCCTAATTGAAAAGACCTAGGGTTTGAGTTTTCAATTGATTTGGGGATTTATGAAAAAAAAATACATGACTAATCATCAAACTTTACTTGTGATAGGTAAACTATGGAAGGAGGCAAGCGACGAAGGACGACCACCGGACAAACCTCCAGGCGCCAGATAGCAGCTCCGACGCCGACCGCAGAAACGAGCATGTCAGGCAGTAACGGAACTCCAGCAGACCCGCATACCGCAATAATACAACACGAACCTTTAGATAGTCTACCTGACTATCCGGAGGTAATATTTGAATCCCAAACTCAAAAGAATCGGTTTGAATCACTCTCGCATAATCCTATTGTTCCCTCGCGTTTTCTTGATCGTGACGCGCTAGTGGCTTTAGGCCTCTATGATAGTGTTATAGGCATTCTGAATGGTACAGGGATTTCGAGTTTAATTCTAATGAAAGAGTACACTTACCAATCCCCGACCCTTGAGTTTTTCAGCAGCTTCTTTTTATCTTTCGCTGATTTTAAGGCGAATGCGAATGCCGCTTACATCCGTTTTCGCCTTCTTAATCAGCCCTATACCTTTTCCATGCCTGAGTTTGGTGCTCTTCTTGGTCTGCTTGGAGAGGGGGATTACCACCCCCCTAGAAAATTGATTCAGCCACTGTGTGCTGCCCTTTCCGACCACCATAATGGTAGGAAACGGGGTTTGTTTGTGCATCATCCGGTTGTACGTTATTGGCTTCGTTTAACTGCAAGCACAATTTTTGGACGAAAAGAAGCCAATAATGTAAACTCGGATGAGCTTCACATCTTAGGCGGCTATCTAAATATCGATAGTGGTCACCCGTTTTTGCTAAATATTGCCTATCTCGTCGCTCAACACTTTGTTAATGTTGCAGACGGGGTTTTGACATCTATCTACTGTGGGGGGGTGGTCACCCATATTGCTAAACGATTGCTTCCCGACTTCCCTAGGGGTATGCTACCCATTCGTCAAGAAAACCAATTTATAGACAATGCTTGTGTGATCGATCGATTTTTCATGTGTCACATAAATTGGCTCTTAGATGACGGGATGTGGAAGTCCACCTCAGTAACTTTGCCTTGCGACTTTGTACCTTTTTTGACCCCTCTTCCTTTTGTCGCACAAAAGGCATCTCGACCGCCTGTTCCCTCGTACCTTTACCATACATTCTGCCTAGGAGGGCCGCTGGTCGTAGTCAAGAACGAGAGATGGGGCAGCCATCTACACCTGCTCCTACTGAACCTTCCTCGGGTTTTCCGACCCATTTCTTGCCTCCACCCCCTTTTGTGCCCCCTTCGGTCATTGACCAAGGGGCACGGGACCGTATGCTACTTGATTTAGGTAGCAGGAAAGCGCAGATGCAGATGAACCAGGCCTTGTTTGGGTTCCCTATCTATGAGTCCTACGTACGTACCGGCCGAGTACCACATGATAGGACCCACCCTTCTTACTACCGCTATCCGGAGGGTGGCTATCCCGACGGAGCAGCCACGGAGGCCGGTGGTAGTGACGAGGACGCTGAGTCGGAGGAGGAGGAGGAGAGTGATGGTTAGTAGGAGCTTGATGCGACCTCCCTTGTTGTCTGCTGGTTTGAGGAGGTCATATTTGTATATAATTGTAAGTTTATTTATCATATTTTACTCCCGCATGCATTTATCTCAACTTGCACCCCTTTCCCTTACTTGTTGCTGCTGCTGCTGATGTATGTTTGCTGAACACAATGAGGTAATTGTGTGATTTGGTTTGGGGAGGGTATGCATTTGTCTTAGTTTGCATCCATCTGCATTTTATTGCATTTCAACTTTCATGTTTATTGCATTTCTGCATGCATTGTTTATTTAATTCAAAAAAAAAAAATTGAAAAATCATAAAAATACAAAAACATGTTTATTTTTGCGTTTAGGTCGAGTCGGAACGGTTGACTAACAATGATGAAACCGCATCTATGCTTTTATAGTCGAAGCCTTGCATTGTTAATGCCCTCATGCACAATCATTTGCACAATCTACGAGTTTTTGATTAAGATTTACTGAACGAATAGACTTGACTTGATATCGTCAACCTACTTAAACATTCTAAGGAATTAGAGCCTTTATAAACTAATGACATTCATGATCACTTTCATCTAGGATGTGAGTAGGACTCTTTATAAGGCATGTAACATTAATTTGCATAAGCATGACATTTACCTCTTTGTGCATGTATGCATTCGGTTTGTGGAAGGTGACACATGTGGAGAGGCAAATCCTTTTTTCTCATATTTTACCCTTAAACTTCACTAGCCAAATTGACCTATTTTACCCGATTTTTAACTACAATCCAAAATTAGCCTACCTTAGTCAAGCTAGTTTAATTGGTTGTATTGGGTACGTATTTGATCGTTAGTTTGGTATTTTAGTTTCGCAATGAGAAAGGGTTGCTAATTTGAGAATGAGAAAAAAAAAAAAAAGAAAAAAAAAAAAACCAACACTCGTAAAAAAAAAGAGAAATAACATGAAATAAAAGAGTTGTTGAGTGTTGAAAAAGAAAAAAGAAAGAGGAATGTTTATACTCCCGTGTTTGTGCTTATACATTTTTGAGGAGTCGTGTTGTGTCTATTGAGTTATGCCAAATTTGGCATCGATCTTAATTTTAATTTGGGTTCATAAGGCGGATGGGTGTATGAATTGGTTACGGATGTACTAGCTTGGCTTTACCTCCACATATCCAAAATCTATTTTGCCCCTTTTACCCAATTACCTCACCTCACACTATATGTAAGTCCTCGGCATGTGTCTTGGTCCAGGTTGGTTGGAATGCGTATGTACGGTCGATAGAGGTATTTATCATGTTAAATTGCATGCATGCTCTTATAGGTCGCAGTTAGGTGAGTGACTATTTTCTCTCTTATCTTACAAATTTTCTCACCATATGCTTTGAATGAATGATGAGTGACCCGTGAGAGTCCGATATTGACAAGTCTTGCAAGGTCGACGGTTGAGTTTCCCTTATCATTGATTTAACTCGTTCGCATTTGATTTTGTGACTTGGTGTTAGCTTTTATGCATTAAACGGGTGTAGACACTACAAGTGCGGGTAGCTCTGAGCTTTTTCTTTGTTCCATCAAGTGAGTTTATTGTCTAAAGTCTTTGCTTGCTTGGGACAAGCAAGGGTTTGGTTTTGGAAGGTTTAATGCGTGCCTAATTTATACATTTATTTCACCCTTTTTGCACGCATTTCTATGCCATTGAGTAGCGAAAACTACTATTCTACTTTGTTTCGGATACTTTGGGTATTTCTTTGTTTCGTACAGGTTGTTGACCCACAAGGAGCGATAACGAGTAGAATCTCATCTCTGTGTTGCATTCCGGATACAAATGGAGTCGTGCTTGAGAGCTGCTACGTTGGGATGCTCGGGAACAGAAGAAGATGCATTGAATTAGAGTGAAATTGGCATGCTGATCTGGAAAATAGTCGATCGACAGGTTTTGAGAATTAGTCGATCGACTACCCATTTTGGTCGATCGACTAATTTGAAGTAGAGGCGGCAGATTTCCTCACTTTAGTCGATCGACTAAGTTGTTCAGTCGATCGACTACTTTTAGTTTTAGCCGAGGATTTTATTTTCTGATTTGGCCCATTAGTTTTAATAGTTACAGATTTAGTATTTAAGCTTTGTAAGACATAATAATTAGGTTATGCTTTTTATACTGTTAAACATTCTACGTTTCTTTTAGCAACTTTGGATTTGAGATTGGAGAATTAATCTTTCTTCCTTTCCTTTGGCATTGAAACTTGTTCTCTTCTTTCTAATTCCTTTTTCTTTATTTTCCTTCCTTTATTATTTGTTCTTGTTTTTTCTTCTTTGCTTGTTAGATTAAATTGTTAACCTTAATTCATCCTCTTTTATCATGTTTAATTCAACCCTATTTCTTATAATTAATTTCGTTAGATATATTATGCATAGCTAATTCTTCTATGCTAGGATTTAGGGGAACTGCTGTTATGTGACGGTATAATTATTAGATTATTAGTTTAGCCATAATTATTGGTTCGTATTGTTAATCGTTGCTTTTAATTGTTAGTAAATTGGTTAAATGCATGTGATCAATCTATTAGTTTGTTAAACCTCGACCTAGATCGTAAGATATGGAAAGGGTAGAACTTGCAGCGAACAATAGAGTGCCCTAATTAAAGCGAAAGCTAAATTAGTAATTCTAGGGTGAATAGTAGACCGAAAGGAATTATTCCTTACCCTTCAGACCATGTTTATGTTAATCTTTTAATTCTATCATTGACTGTCGTTGTCCGTAGTAACCCGATATTATAGCTATTTCCCTTATCATATTTTAATCAACTTTCTTCCTTTATTTCTCTTCCCTTTATTTCTCTTTTTTTCACTACTTGTAGTATTAGAAAACAAACAATTTAAACCCAAATTTGTTACTTAGACAAACTTTTAATTAGCGAATAGAATTTCTTTAGTCTCCCTGTGGATACGATCCCGACTTCCTTTACTGCATTAGTTTAGGCTAGTTGGATATCTTTGATTAGGTATGCGATTTAGCCTGTCAGTAAACTCGTTCTGTTTAAGGGATTAATTAATCTGTATCGTTATACAATTAATTAATATTCTTGATTAGGGAATCGTCCTTTCGGTGTGACCTCAAGGGATCAACTGATCACCACCAGCATACGACAGTAATGTAAAACTCTAGTAAGCCAATCATTACCGATTAATGTGGATCAGTTGACTATAATGTTAATCATCCCTTTGTATTCTCGTTAATGAGATTTAATTAAGTGATCGCACTATTGTTGTGGACACTCACTCAAACAGAAAGAATAGCCTTAGTCGCATTTTATTATTTCATATATTTTTTTTAGCTGTAAAAAATGGCGGGGTTTTTAGAATCCTAGCCTAACTTTTATATCAGCATTTATTTATGTATGTCACATATTATCATTAATAACGAAATAATGAATAAAATATCAAGTTTAGTTAAGAAACCGATGGGCTTTTCTTTTATTACTCTTGTCGAATTTCAAATGCAAAGGCAAATGATCTTATATTTACATTTTAAGATAATGACGGGTTGAATCCTGTGAAGGATTGCCTACGTATTCTTTAGTAAAACGAAATCAAACTCTGCGCGTAATTCGAAAATGTAAAAGGATAATTATTCAAAGTAAGTCCCATTCCTTGATGTTTCTGGATTTAAACCGTTTGTTGAAGGCTCGTTTGATAGGTGCTTGATATGTCTGTACATTATCTAAGGCACGCATTCTTCGCTCATCCAAGAGGACAAGTTCATCATATCTATCTCTTTTCCAGTCAGCTTCTGGAATTTCACTTTCAAAAAGAATAAGTAGAGATAAGATTTCTAGTTCTACTGGTTGTACAACTTCCATCCCGTAAGTTAAGTAGAAAGAAGTGGCCCCATTGGGTGTCCTAACTGAAGTGCGATAGCCTGATAACGGAAAGGGTATTTTTCTTGGCAAATCGCGGTAATTGTCGATCATTTTCTTGAGGATTGTGACGACATTCTGATTAGCTGGCATGCCTCAACTCCGCCATTAGTATGAGGTTTGTAAGGCGAGGAATGGTGATGCTTGATTTTGTATCTGGCTAGCACTTGTTCAGTCTCACCCTGTAAATGTGAGTCGTTATCATTGATGCTTTCATGTGGGCAACCATATCGGTAGATAATATTGCTTTGTATGAGTTTTGTCACATTTTTAGCGGTGAGACTAGTGTAGGATGTTGCCTCGACCCATTTGGTGAAGTAATTGATAACTACCAGAATAAAGGAGTGACTTCCTGTTCCAGCTGGGGCGATCTTTCCAATGATTTCGATTCCCCAAGCAGAAAATGGCCAAGGATATGTCATGGTGTAAAGCATCGAGGAAGGCACATGTTGCACATTCCCGAAGATTTGGCAATTATGGCAGTGTCTGACGTACTTAATACAATATGACTCCATTGTCATCCAGTAGTATCATAGACGTGTGATTTTCTTTGCCATCATGGGTCCACTCATGTGGGGACTGCATTCTCCATTGTGAACTTCTTCCATTACTTTTTGTGCTTGTGAATGATCAAGGCAACGCAAGATGACACCCAGAGGTGTTCTTTTGTACAGTTCTCCTTGCATTAGGAGGTATTTAGAGCCTAATAGGCGTATGGCGCGTTGTCCCCTCTTATCTATTTCCGGTGGGTATGTGCCATTGAGTGTACATAGGCTGGTTCTTACCGCCGTTCGATGCATAAAGGCATTTCGATCATGTTGTTTGGCATGTTGATCATGGCCGCAAGTTTTGCGAGAGCATCTGCGAATTGATTCTCTTCTAAAGGTAGATGTAGATAAGTGACTTAATCAAAGAACTGGGCGACTTGATCTATCCTAGCCTGATAGGGTGCTAGGCTTTCACTTCGAATCTTCCATGATCTCGTAACCTGGTTGATGATTAGGGAAGAGTCTCCGTGAACCCGAAGATTTTTAATGCCTAAACTGTCTGCTACTTGTAGGCCAATGAGGCAAGTATGTTCACATTCAGGAGAAATGAGCAATACTCACACTGCAAATCTTCTTAAATTAGATGCACTATCAAAATAAAGGTCCCAGGAATCCACACAAGTCTGTAGTATGTCTTTGTCTGAAAATGACCACATGTCTATTGTCTAAGCATTGTTGATAGGGTTATCTACGAAAAACTCATCAACAACGCGTCCTTTTATGACTTTCAGAGGTACATATTTGAGATCGAACTCTGAGAGCATTAAGGTTCATCTTGCCAAACGTCCGTTGAGGATGGGTTTCCCGAACAGGTATTTGATGGGGTCAATTCTGGTGTACACTTTGACGGAGTAGCTAAACATGAAAAGGCGTAGCTTCTTTGTTTCCCACACAAGAGCGAGGCATGTCTTTTCGAGAGGTGTGTATTTACACTTAAATTTTAGGAACTTTTTACTAAGGTAGTAGATAGCCCTTTCTTCTCTTCTGACGGTCTGCGCGAGCCTAGCCTCCATAGATGTTTCTGTGACTGTGAGATATAAACCAAGAGGTTGATCTTGTTGAGGAGGCATTAGCACTGGTGGCTTAGCAAATATTTCCTTAATTTTGTCAAACGCTTTTTGAAAATAGGTTCGCAGATCATAGTGAGTTTCGATGTGAACCGGCTCACATATAGTATTTTGCCTAGGAACTCTCTAACCTCCTTCTATGTTGGGGTTGCGGCATTTCGATTAACGCTTTGATCTGGGATGGATCGATTTCTATTCCCCTCTGGCTGACGACATATCCCAAAAAGTTTCCTGCTCCAAATCCACATTTATGAGGATTAAGGCTCATGTTGTACTTGTGCAATCTAAGGAAGATTTTACAGAGGGTGTCGATGTGCCCCTTCCTGTCTTTTGATTTGACAATCATATGGTCTACGTACACCTATACTTCTTTGTGCATCATGTCATGTAACAAAGTGGTTGCGGCACGTTGATATATGGGTCCGACGTTAATTAGCCCAAATGGCAAAACTATGTAGCAATATGTGCCCCATTGAGTGACGAAAGTTGTCTTATGCATATCTTCTTCGGCCATTTTGATTTGAATATACCCGGCATACCCATCCATGAAGGACAAAAATGCGTGATCTACTGTATTATCTACCAATATGTCGACATGTGGTAGGGAAAGTCGTCCTTGGGACCCGCTTTGTACTGAACTGAACACTAAGAACTCGTTGCCCTTAGCATTCTATGTGTAGAATGACTTTCGCGGATGCCAATGAACACGAATGTTGTCAGAGATCTAGAGTAAGGGGTGAGGGTACGTATTAGGAAGCTCTTTAATCGAACACCTAATCCCGCACGCGTCGATAGCGGCTTCTACTAATGATTAGGGAAATCGTTCGTATTTGATATGTTACGTTTATATGCATGCAATACAACATCCAATGTTTTAATCCTAGCATGTGAATTAGACTATGTCGATGAACATGTAGTTAGCATTCACTTATGTCGAAATTGGGAATTTAGAATGAATTACAAACGAAAGGCAAAGAAATCAAACAATTACAAAATAAGATGATAACAACAGATTACGAGATCCACGTCAGAAAGATATTCACAACGGAGGTTTGAAGAAAAGGAAAAGGTTTGAAAAACTAAAAGACAGATTAGGAGCAGTATTACGACTAATAGTAAATTAATTACGTAATTAAAGCTACGTCAAGGCGAAAACAGAAGTTCATGGACCTAATTCAACCCAGAACAGGCGCAGCAACACCTGCGTCCTCTGAAAGAGGCGCAACACTTTATGCTTCTGTTCTTGAGTTGAATTCTGACTGTGAAGCCAGAACCGCAAGCAGTTAGTATGGTTTTGTATATCTACGATTAATTATCAACCTATGACTCGAGTGAAAGTGATTTAACATATTAAATTAGACTTATTTACATCAAAAATGAATCCAGAGATTTGATATAGACGAATCGAACCTTTAAAACCCAAATTTGATTTAAAGATGAAAACCCGCTAATATTGAATTATTAGGGATCTAAGCTAAGAACAAAACGATTATAAAAGATTAATACGATCAGAAGGAATAAAATAAGAAAAGGGAACTAAAGACGCATAAATCAGAGGAAGAAAAAGAACAGCAGGAGCAGGCAGCCTCTGGAAGAGGCGCAGTAGGTTTCTTCTCGACGTCTGATGACTACTAAAATGGTTTTCACATAAGGTTTTGCTTTGAAATCGGTTATGAATCTATTTTTGACGTAAATCTTACATTAATAAATACAATAAATAATACAAAATAATAAGACGGGATTTACACCCTCGGAATTAGATGTTGTAGAAACGAGATTGACTAAGTTATTATTAGCGATAGCGCGACACGAATATATGCAGAAAGTGCCCTCGTTAAAGGACTAAAGTCGATTGATTTAGTTGATTGATTCTGTAGTTGGTCAAATTGGTCGGTCAATGCAAAACGTGACGGGTACCCAGATGATCTGAGCTTACGTGGTCGATTGATCAAGCCCGTAGATGTCGATAGCTTATAGAAAGGTCTAGAATGCAAAGAGAGAAAAGAAGGGACGGAACAATCGCGTGTTAAAAAAGTGAGAACGGAGCAGGACTGCGATCCTTCGAAGAGGCGCAACCCCTGCTGCGTTATTTCCCCAATGGTTTCCTACCACGGGAGAAATATTTCCACGCTTTTATTACGTAATTGTGGTTGATCTATAACTCCCTTTTAAAAGATAATACAAGATAGTTTTATTAAAAATATAGAATTTGAAATATATAAAAATAATCAGAATATCCTAAAGCGTTCAGACTCGGAGTTTTAAAACGGTTTATAGAAAATGAAGCGGTTTTTGACCCGGACTCAAATAATCTTTAATGACTATCAAAACAACCGTACCGACGCGTAGATGACGAGCAAGGGGTAGACACAAGTATTTGAGCTACCCATCCTTGGAACCGTTTGAATACTTTATGTCATGTCAAGACACATAGTACTGAACTGAACACTAAGAACTCGTTGCCCTTAGCATTCTATGTGTAGAATGACTTTCGCGGATGCCAATGAACACGAATGTTGTCAGAGATCTAGAGTAAGGGGTGAGCGTACGTATTAGGAAGCTCTTTAATCGAACACCTAATCCCGCACGCGTCGATAGCGGCTTCTACTAATGATTAGGGAAATCGTTCGTATTTGATATGTTACGTTTATATGCATGCAATACAACATCCAATGTTTTAATCCTAGCATGTGAATTAGACTATGTCGATGAACATGTAGTTAGCATTCACTTATGTCGAAATTGGGAATTTAGAATGAATTACAAACGAAAGGCAAAGAAATCAAACAATTACAAAATAAGATGATAACAACAGATTACGAGATCCACATCAAAAAGATATTCACAACGGAGGTTTGAAGAAAAGGAAAAGGTTTGAAAAACTAAAAGACAGATTAGGAGCAGTATTACGACTAATAGTTAATTAATTACGTAATTAAAGCTACGTCAAGGCGAAAACAGAAGTTCATGGACCTAATTCAACCCAGAACAGGCGCAGCAACTGCTGCGTCCTTTGAAAGAGGCGCAACACTTTATGCTTCTGTTCTTGAGTTGAATTCTGACTGTGAAGCCAGAACCGCAAGCAGTTAGTATGGTTTTGTCTATCTACGATTAATTATCAACCTATGACTCGAGTGAAAGTGATTTAACATATTAAATTAGACTTATTTACATCAAAAATGAATCCAGAGATTTGATATAGACGAATCGAACCTTTAAAACCCAAATTTGATTTAAAGATGAAAACCCGCTAATATTGAATTATTAGGGATCTAAGGTAAGAACAAAACGATTATAAAAGATTAATACGATCAGAAGGAATAAAATAAGAAAAGGGAACTAAAGACGCATAAATCAGAGGAAGAAAAAGAACAGCAGGAGCATGCAGCCTCTGGAAGAGGCGTAGTAGGTTTCTTCTCGACGTCTGATGACTACTAAAATGGTTTTCACATAAGGTTTTGCTTTGAAATCGGTTATGAATCTATTTTTGACGTAAATCTTACATTAATAAATACAATAAATAATACAAAATAATAAGACGGGATTTACACCCTCGGAATTAGATGTTGTAGAAACGAGATTGACTAAGTTATTATTAGCGATAGCGCGACACGAATGTATGCAGAAAGTGCCCTCGTTAAAGGACTAAAGTCGATTGATTTAGTTGATTGATTCTGTAGTTGGTCAAATTGGTCGGTCAATGCAAAACGTGACGGGTACCCAGATGATCTGAGCTTACGTGGTCGATTGATCAAGCACGTAGATGTCGATAGCTTATAGAAAGGTATAGAATGCAAAGAGAGAAAAGAAGGGATGGAACAATCGCGTGTTAAAAAAGTGAGAACGGAGCAGGACTGCGATCCTTCGAAGAGGCGTAACCCCTGCTGCGTTATTTCCCCAATGGTTTCCTACCACGGGAGAAATATTTCCACGCTTTTATTACGTAATTGTGGTTGATCTATAATTCCCTTTTAAAAGATAATACAAGATAATTTTATTAAAAATATAGAATTTGAAATATATAAAAATAATCAGAATATCCTAAAGCGTTCAGACTCGGAGTTTTAAAACGGTTTATAGAAAATGAAGCGGTTTTTGACCCGGATTCAAATAATCTTTAATGGCTATCAAAACGACCGTACCGACGCGTAGATGACGAGCAAGGGGTAGACACAAGTATTTGAGCTATCACTTGGCGATAAACTTACGAATTGTCATAAATCGTTCCGCGTACCAAACATGCGGCCCAATCATCACTGGGTGGTTTGAGGAAGGTGTAGAACTGAGGTATCTAAAATATGAATATTGGCAGATAATATTTTGTGGGAAATTGTCGGCTTTTAATCAAAGAGAATGTGGTGTAAAGTTAGGTGGAAGCATGGTGACTATTGGAAGTACTATAGGTAGTGGCTTGTGTGAGATGTATGAGTATTTCGTGGTGTATTGCTATAATATCTTTAAGTTTGAATTTGGCAGTCTGAAATGTTGGGTTGATGTAATGGGAGACAAGAGATTAAAATGAGAAATTATGAATGAATATTCAGTTAAAGTTGTTAGTCGTTAGTGGAATATTTTATGAGTATGGAGGACTAAAAAAAGAATGAGAGTTATTAAGTCTGAAAAGGAAATGTGAGGAGCTTATCGTGGTTATATTTGGTAGCTATCTTGAGATATTAGTCTTATTACCTTATGAGTAATTTTGCGGGAGAGAGGGATTTATAGAGGAGGACTTGTTATGGTTGAGTTGAGGAAGTGATGAGAAGGTTGTTGTATTATTTGGCAAATTTTATAGTTGAGTGTGGAGGTAGTTTCGAGTTTAATGGTTTTGTAATTTGTTTCCATGTTAGTAAGGAAATTTTAAGTGTCGAGGTGGTAATTCCTAATTATTTGTGTTGTCGGATTAACCTTTAAGGTATTGGGTGGAAAGATAGTAGGTCTTTATGCAAAAGGAGAGTAATGGGTCGTAATTCCGTGGATTTGAGGGTGACGTTTGGGATATACAGGTATCTAGCGTTCTTGGTGGGATTATCTATGTGTTATTATTGGTTTACTAGTATGATGGATTATTATACTGAGATATGAGTGTTTTTGTGTAGCGCATGGAGGCAAGTATAAGGGGAAATATTGGTGGTATGTGCTTATCAAATGAGGTTACCTTTATCCTAGTTTGTATAGTCTTTTGTTGTGTAATGGTTGAAAGTCCATAAACCTTAATTAGACTCCTCTAATTAGTTACTAAATTACTAAATTACTTGTTAATTTAGTATTTAATGATCTATGTAACATGCATGCAAATATAAAGACATTTAAATAAAAGAAGAAATTTCCTCAGATTGAAATGGAACTTAAATGAGCACAACAAGAACTCCTTCTTGTTGTTCTTGAGCTATAAATATGGATGAAAAAAAATAATCTCCTAATTAGAAGACCTCCTTCAAGTTGCACCAAGATGATACCAAATAATCAATTCTTATTATTAACTAGATAATAAGATAGATATAATACTACCAATATTAGTATATATTACTACACTAGTAATACTTAGTAAATATTAGTATTATGAAAGTTTTAGTGAGAGGAAGAGTTTTAGAGAGAAGTGTGAATTAAGCACAAAATGAAGTAAGTTGAAAATGAACAACCATTGTTCATTTTATAGGCACATGGCCGGACCATGTAGTCCATATGGACTCATATTTTTTTGTTATTGATCGGGCCTGTCGCAAGCCCTGGTCAAAGATAATTACCCAGACTAGGCTAATAACAAATTAATGTAATTAGGGAAGTAGGGGTCGATCCTCAGGGAGATGGTGTTTCCTATAGAATGTGAAATGTCTTGCAATTGGGTCTTATCTAACGAGTATCTGGGTTTTGGGATTTTGATTTCTAAACTAATAAAAAGCATAAATGAAAACAAAATAAAAGCAAATCAAAACGAAAACGATAAAGCAGGTGATGAATTAACAGTGATAAAAAGAATCTAGGGAAATAGGTTCACACATGTAGATTAACATATTGATGAAATTGGATTTAGAACATGCAAATAATTCATTAAGAGTTCGTAAGAATGATGTGTTCATTACAATCATAGATCAGATGGTCTAGCAAGCTTTTAGGCAATTTACTAGGTCTAATCTACCATGTCATGTTTTGTCTATTCAATTCACGTATTTTTACTTTGGAAAAGAATTCCATTTTAGTCAATGATTTTGATCAGGAATCGTCAACTATTGTTATAGTCCAAACATGCATAGACACATTGTTTTAAAAGCACAATTTCTTTTATCCAATTATCATCTTTTAATCAACCTACATGGCTACCCTACACCCTAGAAAAACGACTACTCACTCATGGCGATGTTTTAAATCTAAGATGATGTTAATAATAAAAACTAGGATAGACTTGTTTACTTGGTTTTGATAATATTTTCAGACTCTTTAATTGGCGATAATAACGACGCTAAATTAACAATCTAGGGAAACGAAATGATTACAACGATATTGAAATTGAATCTAAAATAACATGTAAAGAAAATAACAATCAAATAAGAAACATAAAGACTTTAAACAAAAGATAAAGTAGGAATACCTAGATGACGATCAATATAAACAACCGTTATGGTTACTGTGAAGTTTTAAACGAGCTAGCAACTAACCAATGATAAATGGATACTCAATCCAAACTTTCGATTAATTTCCAAAAGGCGAATAACGAAGCCAGAAGGAACGGATTGGCTTATTACACACGAAACACAACAGTGAACTCCTTCTAAACATTGAATTGACATTTTGAGGAGATACTCACAACTTCTTTTTTTATTTCTTTTTCTTTCTTTTTTTTCGATTTCTTCTTTTTCAATTTTTTTTTCTTTTTTCTATTTCTTTTTTTTTTTCTTTTTTTTTTCTTTTTTTTCCTCTGAACATAACATCACTTTTTGAACATTTTGGTTCTTCCAAATCCACTTTGTCATCGAGGAACTAAATCTTCTCAAAAGAGCACCCATACCCCATAGTCTAGCTACTAGCTCAGAAGGTAGGAAGTTTTTATGTGTAGCTGTTATTTTGTGAAACATTTGTATGAAGGGGCTAATTTTGAGGGGTAATTAAAAGTGAAAAAGGCTTCAAATCTTAGTGAATCATGAATGGAATGCATATAGGAATGAAATGAGAACCATACTTATGCATTTTGACATGACACACATCACAAGGAGAACTACACACATCTTAATGAGACTGGGTATAGATGTACCAGCCTAAGGAGGTTCTACCTTACAATATATGTAACTTGCCAAAGGTCAAGATCAAGCGTACTCATCTATAGACTCATTCCATGCCTACTATGTACAAGACTTCCCCATGTATGCACAATTCAATGAATATTGAATCATTATCATTTGAAAGCTCTAAGTTTGGGAAATTTAACATGATAGCATAGTAAACAAGCAAGCAAAGCATGAAAAGCATTAAATTATGTTCAAAATTTTAAATTTTTCTCTTATTCAAAAATTTGAAAAATATAAACAACTAAAATGCAAAATGGGAAAATGCAATCCCTCCCCCAAGCTAAACATCACATTGTCCTCAATGTGAGCACAAAGACTAAATATGCAACAAGATGCTCAATTGGAAGAAGGGTAAAAAGGGAAAAAGATGAAAGGAGAGTGAAGCTTACTAGTCAGCGCGGACTCCCCCAAGCTAGTCTTTTGGACTTGACAAGGAAGGTCTTTGTAGATTCTTCAAAAACTCTTTCATCTGCAAAGTAAATCTAACAAAACAACAAAAAAGGGAAAGCAAAAATAAAATGCAAAAAGAAAGGAAACACGGGTTGCCTCCCGAGAAGCGCTGGTTTAACGTCCCGCTCGACGAATTCTTCTATGAAATCATTTGGTTGGGGATTGACGGTCTATATAAAGAATATCTAACCATCCGATAATGGATTTGCTATAGTAGAATATCAATCGGTGTCGATTGACCTTGAATTTTTCACCAATACTAGCTAGTCATTATTTCCACATAACCGTATTTGCTTACATATCTGACAGTGAATGGTCCAGACCATCTGGATCGAAGTTTTCCCGGAAAAATTTTCAAACGGGAGTTGAAGAGAAGTACATGGTCACCGACATTGAATTCTTTTCTGATTATCCTCTTGTCGTGCCAACGCTTTGTTTTCTCTTTATAGATCCTAGAATTCTCGTAAGCTTGCAAACGAAATTCGTCTAACTCATTGAGTTGCAAAAGTCGTCTATCAGCGCTAAGCTTAGTGTCTAAGTTGAGTTCTTTGATAGCCCAGTGAGCTTTGTACTCTAACTCAACAGGGAGATGACAGGCCTTTCCATAAACCAACCGATAGGGAGATGTTCCAATCGGGGTTTTGAAAGCTGTGCGATAAGCCCATAAGGTGTCATCGAGCTTATTACTCCAATATGTTCTAGATTTTGAGACTACTATTAGAAGATTTGTTTTTAGCTCTCTGTTTGAAACTTCTACTTGACCGCTGGTCTGGGGGTGGTAGGCTAAACCTCATTTGTGATACACACCATACTTGGCAAGTAGAGTATCTAACTGCTTTTCTCCGAAATGAGTTCCTCGATCACTTATCACGGCTCTGGGTACACCAAAATGCGGAAAGATGATCTTCTTAAATAGTCGTATCACAGCTCTAGCATCGTTGGTGGGGGTGGCAATTGCTTCTACCCACTTTGAAACATAGTCGACAGCGACTAAAATGTAACGATTTCCATTTGAAGAAGGGAATGATCCTTGATAGTCAATACCCCAGACATCGAATATCTCGACTTCTAATATGCCTTTTTGAGGCATTTCATGTCTTTTGGATATTTGACCCATTCGTTGACAAGCATCACAAGCCATAACAAAGTCTTTTGAATCTTTAAACATCGAGGGCCAGAAAAACCCGGATTGTATGACTTTGGCTACGGTCTTGGACGAACCATGATGACCACCATAAGCAGTTGAGTGGCATCCGTCTAAAACTCTTTTTACTTCCCACATGGGGATACAACGTCTATAGAGACCATCTGAGCACTGTTTGAAAAGATAGGGGTCATCCCAAACAAAGAATTTTGCATCATGCAAAAATATCTTTCTCTGGTTATAAGAAAGGTCGGAGGGTAGCTGGTGACTGACAAGGAAGTTGGCAATATCAGCATACCAAGGAGAAGAGTCCGCAATTGCCATTAATGAATCATCAGCGAATGAATCATTAATTGGCGTTGGTAATCCTATTTCAGTTACTCTTATCCTTGTGAGGTGGTCAGCTACTACATTCTCTGCTCCTTTCTTATCCCGGATCTCTAAATCAAACTCTTGAAGGAGTAAGACCCATCGGATAAGTCTAGGTTCCCCCTCTTTCTTTGAAAGCAGATATTTCAAGGCAGCATGATCAGTGTAGACAATAACTTTTGATCCTATTAGGTATGAGCCAAATTTGTCTAAGGCATAGACAATGGCGAGAAGTTCTTTTTCAGTGGTGGCATAGTTGATTTGGGCAGGATCTAAGGTTTTACTAGCATAGTAAATCGCATGAAGAAACTTTTCCTTTCTTTGCCCTAAAACAACTCCTACGGCATAATCACTCGCATCGCACATCAGTTCAAAGGGCAGATTCCAATCAGGCAACTGGATTATAGGTGCGGTGATCAAACCACGTTTGATTTTGTTGAGTACCTCAAGGCATTCCTTTGTGAAATTGAAAGGTGCATCCTTGAAAAGGACCTCAGTCAGGGGCTTGGCTATCTTTGAAAAATCTTTTATAAATCGTCATTAGAAACCGGCGTGGCCAAGGAAACTCTTGATTCCTTTTACATTAGCAGGGGGTGGCAGCTGTTCAATAACTTGGATCTTAGCTCGATCCACTTCTATACCTCTTTCTGAAACGATGTGACCTAAAACTACACCTTCGTTCACCATGAAGTGACACTTTTCCCAGTTGAGAACAAGGTCGACTTCTTCACAGCGTTTTTGAACTTTGGATAGATTTGTCAAACAATGATCAAAGGAAATGCCATAGACGCTAAAGTCGTCCATAAATACTTCCATGATAGATTCAACAAAATCTGAGAAGATACTGGTCATGAATTGCTGGAAAGTGGCAGGTGCATTACACAAGCCAAATGGCATTCTGCGATAAGCGAAAGTACCATAGGGACAGGTGAAGGTGGTTTTCTCTTGGTCCTCAGGGTGGATAGGTATTTGGAAAAATCCTGAGTAACCATCTAGATAACAGAAATAATTGTGACAAGCTAACCTCTCTAGAATTTGGTCAATGAAGGGTAGAGGATAGTGATGTTTCCTAGTTGATTGATTCAGCTTTCTGTAGTCAATACACATACGCCATCCCGTCACAATCCTTGTGGGGATGAGCTCATTATTCTCATTTTTGACTACTGTTGCTCCTCCTTTCTTGGAAACAACTTGAACAGGGCTAACCCATTTAGAGTCAGAGATTACAACGATATTGAAATTGAATCTAAAATAACATGTAAAGAAAATAACAATCAAATAAGAAACATAAAGACTTTAAACAAAAGATAAAGTAGGAATACCTAGATGACGATCAATATAAACAACCGTAATAGAAATTCCTTGCATAGAATAGTCGATCCACAAATTACAATACTTGAATCACATAAAGGAGATTACAAAGATGGAACTTTTATTGATCTAGGCTAAGGATTTGATATTGAAAAGACAGAAATAAACTAAGGAACTAAAGACGAAAAAGAAGAAGAAAATGAGAGAAGAGAGGCTACGTTTCTCTCCTCCTAATCTAGGGTTTTATGTAAAGTGAGAAGTGTTTCTAATTGTGTGAAGTTGTTGTTGAGATGTGGTGGCTGAGGCATCCTTTTATAGCAGTAGGGTTTCGTGGGGAAGGGGTCATGCATTGAACATATAGGACAAAAAAAAAGGAAGTCGAAGCAAAAGCTCGGATCAGCAAGGATACCCGATCGGGTACACCACTTACCCGATCGGGTATGTAGCGATCTTGGTCAATTGACTTTTGTTTCATCTCCCCTTGCATATGACTTGACTTTCATTATCCCCCTTGACCTTTGGAGTCGGGTTTGTTGATAGGATTTGATGGAAAATGATGATTTCTTCGCCTAGCTAATCGATCTTCTGACAATTGCGAAATTGTCTTTGCTTCTCTTTCTTTTGAATCAGTGAACCTTCTTGGAATGCCTTTGACTTGGCCAAGCTTGCTTCTTCAAATCGTCGGGTTCTAGGCAAATGCTCGGGAATATAGAAAAAGGGCGTAGAAACGTCACTTTCCCTACAAAACAGGTTAGAACATAGGAATTGGCCTAGAAGATGATATTAGCTCATAAAATGGCTTAACAAAGCACAAATGACATACAAAACCGAGCTAAATTGGAGATAAATATCATGCAAATATTCACTTATCAAACTCCCTCAAGCTAAACCCTTGCTTGTCCTCAAGCAAACATAACAAACAATACCAGGACAAAGGTTGCAAGCATTGGCTACTACACCATCAAGAAACAAATCTCAATGTAAAATTTTGGAAACATAATGAATCATAACCCAAAACAACGTGGGCAAGAATGATACATAAACATGGCTGAGATTTACATAACGGCGCAGCACAAAGAATTTTACTACATAATTTTCGGCTCGTGCATGATGTTTTTGACAAATGGACTCTCACGGCACACTCGAACACTCATGTATGCAAAAGGTGATTTCTTTATGTGTAAATGTTTTTGAGACACTCACCTATCTACGACTTATGAAAATGTGTCCGCAGTCTAATATGGTAAACAATTAAAAACACAAGTCAAAGATCACAATGCACATAGAAAAGAAGCCGTAAAATATGAAAAAGGCTTTGGGAAATGGGTGAAAGCTGGACAAACAGTTATGGTTACTGTGAAGTTTTAAACGAGCTAGAAACTAACCAATGATAAATGGATACTCAATAAAAACTTTCGATTAATTCCCAAAGACGAATAACGAAGCCAGAAGGAACGGATTGGCTTATTACACACGAAACACAAGAGTGAACTCCTTCTAAATATTGAATTGACATTTTGAGGAGAGACTCACAACTTCTTCTTTTATCACATCTCCCACGCAACGCAAGGTGTCTTTAAGGTCGCACTTGCGATTGACAATATCTAGAGTGGTTTTCTCGATAGGAAGAGTAACTGTCTGACCGGAAAATCTACCATAGATCTCTTTCCTAGCGTGGCCACACATTTACAGTAACTACTTCTCGAGTGGCCTAAAGATGTTTGTACCCAACGTGGGTGGACAATTCCTGTTGATTCATCTACTCTGCATGATGCAGATCACCATGATCCAGAAGATGTCCATCGGCCTCCTTTTATGGCACGACCTAGAACATCAACCAAAACCAATCGGAAACTGCACTGACTCAGATAGACGGTCGCCAATCAAAAGAATCGACTCATATGAATAAGATAGAAGACCCTGCCACGACCAGGCATCAAATAATTGATTTAAGGGTCGCTACAAATGTCACTGTCCGACAGAGTGTCATACAGTCTGTCTATGTAAACGACCAGTCATCTCCATGACCCCATGGTGCTGAACCAACCATCGATCGACTTACAATCTAGTCACTTTGAGACGTCACCTCATTGAGTGACTAAGGACAAAATACTAAGTTCGTCCTATTCACTTGAATAGGGTCCAACATTGTCTTTCAATCTATTCGGATAAACAAAGTATTAAATTTAGTCAAACTAAATAAAAAGTTTATAATAAAACTCGAACAATGAATGCAATTATCATATATGAAATAATTAATACAACATTCAATTATTACATATTACATAATCTAAAGGAATTCTGGTACACGTCTCAATCCCATTGTCACGACATGACCATCATGCTTAGCCTTCGATAAAGGCTTGGTTAAGGGCTCAGTAATGTTGTCATCTGTCCCAACCTTACAAATGTCAATTTCCTTTCTGTCCACGTAATCTCTCATTACATGATATTTCCTAAGTACATGTCTAGATTTGTTACTAGACTTGGGCTCTTTTGCTTGAAAAATAGCCCCACTGTTATCACAATAAATCGTGATAGGATCTTTGGCAATAGGGACTACTGTTAGTCCTTCCAAAAATTGCCGAATCCACACAGCTTCCTTTGCAGCTTCAAACGCTGCAAGGTTTTCTGCTTCTGTTGTAGAATCCGCTGTACTGCTTTGCTTGAAACTCTTCCAGCAAACAGCTCCTCCATTCATCATATAAACATAGCCGGATTGGGATTTCATATCATCCTTAACTGTTTGGAAACTGGCATTTGTGTAACCTTTTACACGTAACTGAGTCTCGCCTCCAAACACTAAGAACGAATCCTTGGTCCTTCTCAAGTATTTAAGGATGTTCTTTACGGCTATCCAGTGACTCTCACCTAGATTAGCTTGGTAACGACTTGTCATGCTCAAAGCATATGCAACATCGCGACGAGTGCACATCAAAGCATACATGATTGATCCAATAGTAGATGCGTAAGGGATCAATTTCATGCGTTCAATCTCCTCGGGTTTCGTAGGGCACTCTGGCTTGCTCAAAGTGATCCCACTTCCCATAGGAAGAAAGCCACTCTTAGAGTCTTTCATGTTGAACTGATCAAGAATCTTATCAATATAAGTTTCCTAACTTAATGTTAGTATCCTTTTAGATGTATCCCTATGGATCTGGATACCTAAGATGCGTTGGGCCTCTCCTAAGTCTTTCATTTGGAAATGTATCCCTAGCCACTCCTTCACAGAAGTGAGCATTGGAATATCATTCCCAATGAGTAGTATGTCATCTACATACAAGACTAGAAAAGTTACTTTACTCCCACTAGACTTCATGTATAAACATGGTTCCACGACACTTCGAGTGAAACCATTTTGTTTAATCACATGATCGAAACGATGATTCCAACTTCTGGATGCTTGTTTAAGACCATAGATGGATCTCTTAAGTTTGCATACCTTTTTATGGTTTGATGAATCCACAAAACCTTCAGGTTGTGTCATGTACACTTCCTCTTATAGAATCTCATTCAAGAAGGCGGTTTTGACATCCATTTGCCAAATCTCATAATTATGAAATGCGTCAACCGCTAATAGAATCCTTATGGATCGAAACATGGCGACTGGGGCGAATGTTTCGTCATAGTGAAGACCATGAACTTGGGTAAAACCTTTTGCCACCAATCTAGCTTTGTAAACATCATTATGTTTATCTATGCCACTTTTGATCTTATAGATTCACTTACACTGAAGAGGTCTTACCTCCTTAGGTAAATCCACCAAGTCCCATACTTGATTGTCGCACATAGAATCCATTTCGGATTGCAAGGCTCCTAGCCATAGCTTTGAGTCGGGACTAGAAATGGCTGCTTTGTAGGTAGTAGGTTCGTTACTTTCAAAAAGTAACACATTATAGTCATCACCTTCCTCTATAATACTAAGGTATCTATCAGGTTGATGACTAATTCTGCTTGACCTCCTAGGTTCCGAATGAATAATGACCGTGTCAGACAAAGAGGGAACGTTTTCCTCGTCGTCCTTTTCTGTTTGTGGCTCTTGGACTTCATCAAGTTCAAATTTTCTCCCACTCTTAGTAACACCCGGAAATGTACCCTATTTTTCTAGTAGAAATATTTTACGAAAGCTTTTCAGTAAATTTAAGTTTTAAATTAAAATTTTAAGTTCCGAGTCGAATTTAGAATTTCCGAGTTCGTATTTGGAATTTCTGCGAGATTTCATGAAAAAGCCGTCTTAAGTCAAGTTTGACTTTTCTGGACTTTGGAAATCGTCTTTGACTTTTTCCTACACAACTCACACTACTCCCTCTTTAACCTAATATTTCATTTCATCACAAAAATCAAACATCTTTCTTTCTTCTTCCTTAAGCAACTTTCCCTCTTGGAATTCGATCTTAGAATTGACGTATCTTCTTCGTTACTCGATAGAATTTACGTAAGTTTATCTTATTCTTCCTCCCGTACCTTCCTCTATCCGTATTGATAATATTATCGTCTTTCTCGCTTTTTAAGCATTCCGTCTTTCTCAAGATGAACTTTATTCATCTTTTTACGATCTAATTGTAGGTGGCGACCTCCAAGATCCCGACAAAGACTATTTCCTTATAGAAGAGAAGCTTGACGATCATTAGAGACGCTAAAAGGTAACGGTGAAGGGTTACTCGGTATCACTTACGTGTTTTAATTGTTTATATGCTAGACAATCGTATTAGATTACGATTAGGAAGTTTAGAAACCATGCTATGATTAGTAAATGATGTTATATGATGAATGTTGATGAATTATATTGATTGTTGATGATTATTTGAAGTATATATGAGATTTGAAATGATTTGGAAATGAATTGGTTAAGTGTAAGAGGCTCTCGGGTGAACTGGGGTTCCCTGCCGGTCGACCGGCCGCCGGTCTGCCAACCGGCTGGGAACACTCCAGTAACACCTTTGAAATTTTGGATTTTGTATGAAGGGGAGCTCTGTGCCGGTCGACCGGCCGCCGGTCGACTGACCGGCCCAGACCTCATTTCTCTGTTTTTGGAATTTGCCCTGTGTTCTGAGCCGGCCCACCGGCCGCAGGTCTCCTGCCCGGCCTGGAACACGGCTGTATATTTTTCCTCCAACTTCTAAAACTCGTAATTTATAATAGTTCGCATGATCCGTTTACCGTATAATTTTACGTAATGTCTTATAATATTCATGTTTTGGATATATGATAGCTCTTTCGCATGTATCACATGTTTTGTGACGGTTTTCGATATGTTCCCACTTTGAGTCGGTTTTTACAAATGAGTCGGTTTGAGCACTATTTTTTCTTGTGCTTTGTATTCTCATTCCCTTGGCTACCTTCCCGTTCGTAAGGCTGGAATGTCGGAACGGAGAGGTATCCTACTGCTTAAATGCATGTGTTAGTGGGCATACGACGACGTTGTTGGGAGTTGAACGCTATGCGTTGATCGACCCGGCCGTCAAATGTTGTGTACTTGCGAGGTGGTGTTATTTGCATGTAGCTTACCGCTTGTTATGAGGCTTGTGCTCTTTTCCGCCTCTTTCGTGAATTATCGACCGAATTTGGGGTACTCGGCGTCTATGATTGACCGAGTCTTGGATGCGAAACGTTTATCGCATGTCGAATCGGAACACGTTTATTCCGAGATCCTGGCAAGGTTTAGACTAGGACCGTATTATTATCGTCGTGCTACCAGGAGGAAAATAGTCTACATATACGAAATGTTGATCGTGTATGAGTTCAGGGAAATGTTTATCCCGTGGATGCCTGTTAATCATTCTTGCTGGGACACGATGCTAGTGCGTTTCATTTACCGTGAGATTTGTCGTCTTGTGTCGTTCTTGAATGCGTGATTTCATGATATTGTTCATGGTCATTGCATGATTGGACACCGTCATTGTCTTGGTTCTTGAATGGATGATAATATGTTGGATATTATGTGATCATCGCATGACTTGACTGGTTTGTCTGTCGAGTCTCAATCTTACCAATCTTATACCGCTAACGGTGAGATGCAAGCCCTAGTGAGCGTATTTCGATTGCCTAAGAGTGTCTTTCCCGAGTCTTTGAATAACATGATGGTTACGGATTTGAGTTCTATATGATCTTATCGTTATATCTCGTATTGCCTATTTATTCTTATCGCAACTCACATGTATATTTATATGTATGCATGCTTTACTTTCGTATTACCTTATATGTACGTTTGATGTAATATGGATGGGAGAACCCGGAGTTACTCCCCACTGACTGTGGCATTCATGTTTTTTCATGGATGAACAGGTTGCTTGCATGGATGGCTTTTTGCTTATGCTATTTTGGGTTCGGGTGTGAGCTAGCGGGCGTTGTCCCTGGATGAATCACCTCTAGACGTTATTAGCTAGTTTTATTAAACACTTGTTCTTTGCTAACATTTTAAGAGACCCCGTCTCTTTGTTGTATTTCCTTACTTAGTTGTAATAGTTTGACACTCCTCGTGTTATATAACTTGCATGTTTAAAGGTTTTTAAAATACCGTATTTCCGCATATCTTTTCACATGCTTGTATGTTTTATCTTTCCGCATTCGCGAGGGTTGTCACAGTTGGTATCAGAGTTTTATCGCTCCCGACGCACACACGTGAACCCTAAACTTAAACTACTTGACCTTGAAATAATAAATGAGAGATGGGTAGAAATTAAGGACTTTACTTGGTAGTCTATTGGTTGATGCTAATTGATAGGAGTAACTTAATTTGTCTTTGTTTCTTATGAAGATGGTTAGACCGCGTTCAGCTGATAATATTATGATGGAGGCTCTTGCTCAAGTGCTGAAGAATCAGCAAGATGCAGCTCTAGCTAATGCCAACCAAGTTCACCCTAGAAGGGAGGACAATCAACAAGGTGGTTATGCATGGGTGGCGGGTCAGATTGCGAGGAGTAAGATCGTGCCTTATGGTGGAGAACCGGATCCTACGGAGCTATCCGATTGGTTCCGGGAGATGGAAAAGCAGTTTGATCTTTACCATGTCCGGGAAGAGGATAAAGTGAGGATTGCAAAGCACTTTCTAGTGCGGGAAGCCGACAACTGGTGGGCTATCACAAGTGCCACCGCAACTCTGGAAGAGGACTTCAACTGGGCTTGCTTTAAGGCTCTTGTGGAGGGTAGATTTTACCCTAAGGAGCTTAAACAGCAAAGGCTCAAGGAGTTCATAGATTTTAAGCAAGGTAACCTATCGGCTCAAGATTTTACGACGGAGTTTAATAAGCTCGCTCACTTTGCGCCAAGGCTTATTCGTGATGATGAAGATCGTGCTTTCTATTATCGAAATAAGCTGAATGTCGTGCTTCAAAGTAAAGTGAGAAGGGGTACCGCATCCTTTGAAGATCTCTACGACGATGCCTTGTGGGCTGAAAATTCAATGAAGGCTATTCGAGATGAGGCTTTAATGAATAATCCCTCTCCTTCTTATGCTCCTAGGCCGAATGCTTTTGGGAAGAGGCCATTTATCCCGTCTTCCTCAAATTCCTATGCTAACAAGAGGAGGTTTAATCCTTCTTCCAATGCAAGAAATCCTTCTCCTTTTATTCCTAGAGCTACTTCAAATGTAGTTCATAAGCCTTATGCTCCTCAAGCTCAAGGTCGCCAATGTAATCAGTGTAGGCAACCATACCATCCTGGTGTGCCTTGTTCCAACCGAGCCTACATTTGCTTCTTTTGTAGGAAGGGTGGTCATCGTTACGGGGATTGCCCCGACCGAAAATTACCTCCTCCTCCTAAGCCTAAGGGTTCAATCTTTGTCATGAGTCGTGCCGAAGCTGACGCTCATCCCGAGATCATTACGGGTATGTTTTCAATTTTAGAGCAACCGTGTCTTATTTTATTTGATACCGGTGCTTCAATGTCTTTTGTGTCATCAACTTATGCTAGTAAATTATCAATCAAGCCTACATCTAGTGAGGATACTTCCATATCCTTACCTTCCGGAGATATTATCTCTTGTTCCACCCTTTATCCAAATGTACCTATATCTATTTCGGGTTCTATCTTTCCCGCGAATCTCCTTAAATTTCCTCTAGGAGAGTTTGATATTATTTTAGGTATAGATTGGTTAGCTATGTATTATGCTAGGTTCGAATGTCGCGATCAAAAGATTTT
>JAIUZE010070836.1:0-29030 GCA_022085475.1 Heliosperma pusillum | reverse complement strand
CAAAGACGACTTAAAATTCAAGAAAAGTCAAACTCGACTCAAAAGTCAAGAAAAGTCACACTCGCCTTAAAACGGGATTTTCATGGAATCTCGCAGAAATTCCAAATACGAACTCGGAAATTCTAAATTCGACTCGGAACATAAAATTATAAATTAAAACTTAAATTTGCTGAAAAGATTTCGTAAAATATTTCTATTAGAAAAATAGGGTACATTTCCGGGTGTTACAAAATTGATCTAAAATAGGGAGTAAAATCATATAAAAACTAGACATATCATATTTCCACTGGTAGTGGACTTGTATCTTCGAGACTTGTATGTATACCATTAAGTTTCGAATGTAATAATAATTGTTTCCTTCATTGAAGTTTTGATGCACTACCTCGGGAAATCGAGATGGTAGCATCCTCTTTTACCTAGGCCGGGAAAATGAGGATGTTACAGTCAGCCCTAACTTGATCAGCTCTATTATAGGCAACTTCCATTAATTAAAAATAACACACAAAAATGGCAGCCAAATTATTCTCCGTGGAAAAAAAAACTAAGGACTACCACGGATGAAGGTAGAATAAGAGAATTAAGGACAGATTGCCAACATCAACCACAAACACAAGCCTGAAGAATCTAACATGGACCTTAGGTTTTCTACACTAACAAAGATACACAGAGTATTCAACCATATCAGAAAAGCAAACCAGTAGAAGGATAGATGATAAATAAAAATAGTACATTAATTTAAAGAAAAATCAAATAGAGTAGTACATGTAGCTAATTATGGCCTTTCATTTCAATTGAAAGGTATCTAATAAGAAGTATTATCCATTTAGTTGTTCTATTTAGAGCAAATAAACAAATACGCCATCGTGAAGACCATTTTTAATTTTCCTTAGCATAATTATACATTGTCGTCAAAAATATAACTATAGATATGTTTTAGTAAGTGTCATCAACAATAGTGCCATCATTTAATTAAATCTCAATAATAAGAATATAAAGGGATGATGAATATTATAGTCAACTGGTCAACATAAATTGGTAACGATTGACTCACTGGAGTTTAACGTTGCTATCGTATGACGGTGGTGATCAGTTGATCCCTTGAGGTCACACGTAAAGGACAATCCCCTAATCAGGTACATTAATTAATTGTATAGCGATACAAATTAATTAATCCCTTAAATTGAACTAAGTTTTATATTAGTGAGAATAATATATTATTGTAATATGATTAAATAAGATTCATTTTAGTTATATTACTAAGAATGCATTATGTTTATGAAACATTTGAGATAAGCGAAATTGGTCGATTATAATTACAAATTGTTGTAGATTATATTAACCAAATATGAGATGACCCATTTTATTTACATGTAACTATAAAATATGACTTAAAATGTTAAGTCTAATTTATTTGTTATGAAATTACATTTAAATTGGTTAAATGCACATTTATAAGCAAAGATTACATGTTACATGTCACATGTCACATTTGTGACAAATGACAAAATGCAAAAATAAAATGGACACCCACTTTACAATGGGTGCACCGATTTTTGGTAGTGTACAAAGAGGGTGATTATTTTGTGTATTATTCTGATTAGGATTTAGACACAATCATACACAAAACTATTACCAACACTCAACCTATTTGCATTGTTCAGAACAAAATGGAAAAGGCAACACTCCACCCATGTGGTGTAGTGGCCGGTCCATGTGAGCCAAGTAAGCTAAGATGCCAAGTTTCTTTATATAAAGCTCATACAACATCTCATTTCATTCATGAAAAAAAATTATCTACATCTCTCTACATTCTTACACTAAAAGAAAGCTTAAGAAGCCTCACATTTCTAGTGTTCATTTTACTAATAATATTACTAAGTGTAGTAATTAGATTATTAGTTATTTTAAGGGAACTACTATATTATACTAGTTTAGTATTTTGTAAAGTGATTAAAGGGGTAGTCTTAGGTGCTACTAATTGGAGGGTTTCTAATTTGAAACTTGGAAAATCATCATCATCATAGTAGCTCAAGATCAATATTTGAAAGGAGTTCAAATATTGTGCCCATTTCCATATAAGCAATGTAAGGAAATTGTTCTTTCCTTTATATTTTGTTATGCATGCATAAGGTCCATATAGTTTAAGAGTAAAATATTCATTAGATGATATTAGAAATGTCTAATATTGATTTTAAGAAACTTACAAGTGGTATCCGAGCTTTGGTTGTTGCATGCATAATCGATTTATTGGTTTTTCGAGTTAATGTAACCTAAAGAAAACTAGTAATTTGTGTTTTATAAGATAAAACCACAAAGTCATTTTCATGTCAATATATTCTGGTTCTAATATGATTTTAGGTCATTTTGATGATTTTTGGAAATTTATATTGCTCAAATATGATTTTTAGTGTTTTTATTATATTTTAATGAGTAAAATGATGTTTAAAATGCTAAAAACAGTTAGACATATCTTCTGACCTTGAAATATTTACAAACTATCACAAATGAATTTTACTTACTTTATGTAAAATTTCGAGTGAAGTGAATTTATTTCTCATGATTTATGATTTTTATATGATAAAATGATATAAATGAAGGTCAAATGGTTAAAACTACTTATGCTTTGAATCTGACCATGAAATTTTAGTATGTTGTCACATGAATGTTTTATTGTTAGATTGGAAAATTTCAGACTGATGTGATTTGTCTAGCATTATTTATGAATTTTTAATGTAAAAATGGCATAAATAGTGACTTATTTAGAAAATACAGCTAAAATAAATTTCATGCAATGAGAAAATTATTACTGGTTGCATAAATGTCCCAAATTTTAGATATAAAGTTGAAAATTTAATTTGATTAAGTTTTGCATGCTTTATGTATTTTATTTGATAAAACTGATAAAGCACAACCAATTTTTCTCAAAATCGATTCGAACTTTTTAACCTTGATTTTTGACATTATGAGTGTCATGGAAATGTTTCAGAATGTAAAAAAAATTAAAATTCAAAATTTGAATTTATTGTAATTAAATTTGGATTTATTTGATTAAAATATGATTTTAAAGTCGAATTTTGAGCAATTATATAACAACAAGTTGAATTATTGTCAAAAATTGAGTGATGACTAATATTTGTGTCCTAAATCAGTTGGGATAATTAAATTGGACTTAAATATGATTTAAGTATTGTTAGGTGATTTTAAGATGTTATTATCACGCATTTCCGTAAAACCGGGTAATATAATATGAGCATGTTAATATGAGCATGTTTTATACATATTATAATGCTGCATTTTTATATATGAATGTCATATTTTATTTATGTAATTTTGAATTATGTAATTTAATCCTTGTACGGCCTTAGTTTTAATCGATGTTTCCCGAAATGTAAGGGAATATTGATTCGGTTGTAATTTAATGTGATCTCGTATCACTTTTATTGTATTATTTTATTTTAAAAATGTATAATAGGAAATTATTGTAATTTTATTATATATTTTGTAACTATCTGTAAAACCGGAATTTCCTAAAGACGGTGCCATTCGAAAAGGCGTTCAGAAAGAGTTGGTGACCTTGGGAAGCGTGCTTATGAAGTTCAAAGGACCAAAGGAGTTGGTTTTCGTATTTGTAATAGATTATGTGCTTTTTTATTCTAGGAAAGGTCATACTAGGAATTTTATCTTTATGCTTGCATTTTATTTAATATGTTTGCATGCATTGCCAAATCGCCATAACATGACATGCATATTTATCGAGTATTCGACCGTGTCAATTAAAATTATCGTTAATTCATCAATTTAATTCACTTAAACGAGATAGATAATAAATTGGACATGACCTCTCATAATAAATAATTGAGATCAAGCTTTACCAAATAGTAGAACCCATGAATCCCAATTTCGCAAGGAAGTAGGCTCGGCTCACCGGGGTGCTAAACTTGTTACGTTGGGTAAGTGGGGTAATAAAGGTATTATTTCGAAATTTGGATTGAACTCAACGGAAGTATTCGCGACCGTAGCCGCATGTGTTCCGGGCTTAAGATAAATATTAAAGTAATATTATCGACCGAGAGTTCTAAAGTAGAATCGATTAAATAGTTAATCCACCGAATTATGTTAATGAGGGATGAATCGGCTTACCGTGTCCAAGTTGATATGAATTTTGGATCTCGGAATCATTTATAATAGTTGGGTAGAGGTCACTATTTAAATGTTAAAACTTGTTTAAAATGTTTACAATATTTAAAATGATATATGTTGACATTTCCTTTATGTCTAAAATTTGTAGTTAACTTTGTACAATCACAATGGCTAGTTCATCCACCACCAAGGATGTACTCCACATAAATAACAATAGTAAGGGGAAGTTCAAGAAAAGTGATAGCAAGGGAAAGAAGCCCTCCACCTACAAAGGCAATGCAAAAGCTATTGAGAATAGCTCACCCAAGCTTAAGAAAGGTGCCTCAACCGAGGAGAAGTGTCATTATTGTAATTGGCATAGGGCATTGGAAGAGGAATTACCCGAAATATCTAGGAGATATCAAAGCTGGAAAGATTGTTTCAGTTGGTAAATTTTCATCCCTATCATTTATGTTATGATTTCAACTTTGGTATATAGATACAAGTTTTGATTCTAACCCTTTTTAATTATAATTAGGGCACCCAAGCAATGACAAAGGCAAGGACAAGCAAGCCTGGAGAGGCTCTTCAAGGGAAGCTAAGGTAGCCACCCATGATTGAAGACCTATGGAAGCTTGGACTTATTTTGTGCTATTTTCATTATTGGGTTGTATTTTGAGACATCGTTTTAAGAACTCTTGATTTCCTTGTTTGACAATGGAAGTTGGTTGATTCCTTTTATTAACATTGGTTGTAATTGGATTTAGTGACTTGGTTTTCAACCCACGTCACTAAGTTTGTTGAAACTTTTTAGTTCTAAAAGTTGTCATTATACTCTACTTGAACTTATAACATAAATGTATCGACTCAAGTTGATCATATTAGTATTATGATTGGATCATTATATTAAAAGGCTAAGAATTAGATTCTTACTTTGAAAGATCAATTGTTAAGTCAAAATTGAGTTATTGAACTCAAAGTAGGGAATCTACCAAACCAATTGGCAACACCATTTATAAAGATTGTAAATGACATGAATATGAATCCACCTCTTTAGCTTATAGAACTAGTCTATCTCGAAGCTAAGATTCGATGTCTTTACAATAAAGTCTTTAGTAGATCACTTAAGGTCATGTTGTGTTACTTCTACCTCTCTCACAAGAATGAGTACAAAGTTGTTTGTGGCTCATAAGACTATCTTTAAAGAAAATAGTTGTATTTTTCTAAAGATAGAGTGGGAGAAAATAAGCCACAACGTAAAACTAGTTAGGAACTAGTGAGGAAACCAAAAGAAAATGTTTTTAGGTTAGACTCAAGACTAGTGAGGAGACCAAAAGAAAGTGTTCTTAGGTAATTAAGTCCTTAGACTAGTGATGAGACCAAAAGAAAATGTTCGTGAAATAATAAGATTATGATCTATGAAGTGGAAGTACTAGAAATTTTAAAAATTCGATTTTCTAACATAACGACTAATGAAACTAAATGGAATCTATGCAAAGGAATGATATTTTTGGAATTGTCCAATAAATCATTCTATAGACATGAAGATGTTTTATTTGGAGTTGTCCAATTATATATAGTTGCATGGATAGACATGAAAATGTGTGCGAAAGCTAAGTTAATACGTAACTATGCTTAGATCCATATCATCACTAAAATACCTCATAGTAGGTGCGTACAAGATACACAACAAAAACCACATGTCCAAATAGTGATTTGGAATAGGATGTGTACATGACACAAGCCTAAGGTATCTACGTAGAGGTTATATGATCTTTTCTATTATGAGATATAAAAAGATTTTCACTCGAATTGTCGAAAAGTCATGTATAGACATGAAATTCAGTGGGAGTTAAAGTCATGTATAGACATGAAGTTAAGTGGGAGTTAAAGTTATCATGTCAAGACATGAAGTTCAGTGGGAGAAATTGTTTTCCACGTGAATGACGTATCACTCATTGTGAGTGACGTATTCATGTTACCCTTTTGAAAGGAATGGTTGGATTTTAATGCTGGATAAAAGAGGGCAACATGTACGCTAAAATAAAAATCTATTGTGGAATAGAAGATTTTAGTTTGGCATTTAGAAAAGTGTCTTATATCAATAAGATCCTTTATCTATTTCAACAAGTTAAATAGGTTATTTATGTTGATGAAAGTGGGATCACTATGAAAGGGTCATAGTCATCCACTGAACCTAAGAGTTGTTGATCACATGAGTACTAATGCTTCCGCCATTAGGCCTATCATGTATGCTATTACATGCACGATCCTAAATGAATTGTATGATGGGAGCATGACAAGCCTATAACAAATCAATCCACATGGGTGTCATTAGATAGCCTACAAGAACATCCATAGGGTTCTTAAGGAAAACTAGGGATTCATTCTTGTGTTTGGTAAAGAAAATTTAGATATGTGGTAAGGGTTACACAAATCCAAATTTCCAAACTTATAAGGATTTATTGAAATCCTAGGCGTTCTTTTGTTATACAAGAAGCGAATAACTAAAAGGATGATTGAAGAGTCAATCATTATAAATTCTACAAATAGAGACCTAGTACATTATGATGAGGATAAGGTAGCTTACAAGGGGCTAATGGTAGATCCTTTCACCTAAATACCTATCCGTTATCATGATAACGAGTGGGAGCATCTTTCAAGTTAAAGAGCCCAACACTAGATAGAGATCTATACATGTACGTAGATGAGTCATGTTATTATGAATAAGATTGGATGGAAGGAAAAAGCAATTCACAAGGTTGGAATAAATGAATACATGGTATATTCACTACCCAAGCCTTTATTGCATATAAAATAAGATCGTCATGAATTGTTATGGACGAAATAAACTTTAGATTATATGATAGGAAGGAATAACATTGTGTTGATTGTTCATATATGATAATCACATTTATCGTTTGAGTTTCTAAAACTCGTTTTTGTGCTTTGTTATATTCAAATGGATTGTAGAGACAATTTTGAACCCCATTAAAGTGGACTAGATTAACATAGCATTGGCCTCCGGTTGCTTATATGAGGTGACGTCTCCAAGTGACTAGAGTGTGATGCGATTGATGGCAAGTTCAAGTGCCATAGGGTCATAAGGGATCACATAGGCAGACTGTAAGGGACAATCTGTCGGGAAGTGACGGCTTATAGAGTTCTGTCAATTATTGTAGCGTGGTCGTGGCAAGAGCTACAACAATATTCTTTTTGAGTCAATTCTTTGACTGAAGACTGTTCGCCTAAGGTGGCATAGTTTCAGAGTGACTTTAATTTATGCTCTACCACTTTCGTAACTGGGGTCAAATGGGCATCTTTTGGGTCATGATGAGCTGTGGTTATTCGAAGGGAATAGTGCGATAGGAATTGTCCATCCTTTCTCAGGGTTGTTTTAAAATCTCAAGGCCACTCGAGGAGAAGTAAGCTGAAAAAGCGTGGCCACACTCGGAAGGTATTTATGGTAGATAATTCCGGTCAGACAGTTAGTCCCCAGATCGAGAAAACCACTCTTGATATGATCAAATGCAAGTACGACCTGCAAGCCACCTTGCATTGAGTGAGAGATTGTAATAGGACAAGAAATTGGTGACGCACACTTGTCTCGGACAAGTGGGAGATTGTTGGAGTAAGTGTTCTCAACAATAGTGCGATCATTTAATCAAATCTCAATAATAAGAATATGAAGGGATGATGAATATTATAGTCAACTGGTCAACATAAATCGGTAACAATTGGCTCACTGGAGTTTGACGTTGCTGTCGTATGACGGTGATGATCAGTTGATCCCTTGAGGTCACACCTAAAGGACAATCCCCTAATCATGTACATTAATTAATTGTATAGCGATACATATTAATTAATCCCTTAAATTGAACTAAGTTTATATTAGTGAGAATAATATCTTATTATAAATATGATTAAAAAAGATTCATTTTAGTAATTTAAATCGTTATATTACTAAGAATGCATTATTTTTATGAAACATTTGAGATAAGTGAAATTGGTCGATTATAATTACAAATTGTTGTAGATTATATTAACCAAATATAAGATGACACATTTTATTTACATGTAATTATAAAATATGACTTAAAATATTAAGTCTAATTTATTTGTTATGAAATTACATTTAAATTGGTTAAATGCACATTTATAAGCAAAGATTATATGTTACATGTCACATTTGTGACAAATGACAAAATGCAAAAATAAAATGACACCCACTTTAGAATGGGTGCACCGGTTTTTGGTAGTATACAAAGAGGGTGATTATTTTGTGTATTATTCTAATTAAGAATTAGACAATCATACACAAATTTATTACCAACACTCAACCTATTTGCATTGTTAAGAACAAAATGGAAAAGGCAACACTCCACCCATGTGGTGTAGTGGCCGGTCCATGTGAGCCAAACAAGAGGCCAAGTTTCCTTATATAAAGCTCATACAACATCTCATTTCATTCATGTAAAAAAATTCTCTACATCTCTTTACATTCTTACACTAAAAAAAAGCTTAAGAAGCCTCACTTTTCTAGTGTTCATTTTACTAATAATATTACTAAGTGTAGTAATTAGATTATTAGTAATATTACTAAGTGTCACTAAACCCCTATTGGTAGTCCTAATTCCCATCCCAACTCTCGTTTCTAAGACGGAAATTGACTAATACAAACAATTGTTTATGACCATTAAACAAAGTTATAGAATTTGACACAACCAAAGGAAGAAACAAACTAGATGGTTCTATTGGTATCGATTCTTCTTTTAATTCATTTTAACTAGCAAATCATTTCAATATTTCAATTTTATTTATTATATTTACATAATGATAATCCTACACTACTAGATTTAATTTATGTGATTAAATAAATTAAGAGGAAAAAGATGTAGGAAATTAAACTATGAATTAGGGATATTAAAATGATTGACATGATCAATATTAAATTGGCTATTATTCTAATGATGAAATTTACAATGATTATTATATGACTAGGTGAAGTAAAATGAGACATATTAAACGATGATTTAATTTTGACTAAATTACTTTTATGCGGGATTACTAACAACAATGATAATACGAAAAGAAGGCTAAGTAGATTATAATTCATGGTTTATGAAAGTGATAGAATCTATTATAAAATAAACATAACGGTATTGAAAATAATGAAAGCAAAAGATAGAGAATTACCGGGAATGGAAGTACAACGATGTAAGAGAAAATAATAAGAACGAATTTCAACCAAAATGTAATGATAAAACAGTAGAGAGTGCTAGAGAAAATGCTTGAAGTAAGATGTCTAAACTTGCATACAAAACCATAAACTATAATCTAACTTGTGTGTAAATTGCTAAATGTAAGAGATGATAATATGATTGGTATGTAATGTAATCTAATGTAATGTAATGTGTTGTAATGTGTTGTAATGTCCTCTCATTATGATGATGATCTTAGGCTTTTATAGGGCTGCAAGGTTGAGCTTTTCCATCCGGATTCATACCCTAGACAAGGCAATAAACATCCCCATTAAAGCTTGGGAGAAGAAGAGGCAAGAGGCGTTCAGCAGCATACATACCGGATCAGATATATGGTAAATCCGATCGGGTATGTAACCCTGATTGGATCTTCTTTCGTCTCTTCGAATTTCTTCTTTGGGCACGGAATCCTATGCCTTGTTTTGGTAGTTTGCAGCTCGGAAATGGTCTTGGGCCAGGCTTTGGTTGACTTGGGCTTGTGTTTTAATTGATAAACTAAGTCATAAGTCAAGACCAATCCACTTTGAGGAATGATGCAATGGGAATTGTGATCCAATCATGAAATTGCTATCATCGGCTCCTCGTAAACTTGTATTCTAGTGCCTTTGCTCCATAAAGTAAGAAAATATAGCATAACCGCTTCATTTCCTATAAAATGAGACAAAGCACGCAAAACAACTAGAATAGTAATATTAGCTCGTTAATCACTTAACAAAGTGTATAAATCATATAGAAATCAAGCTAAAACGGGGGATAAATTAGTACAAAATATCGCTTATCAAAACTATAGAATGTCTATGACTCTAGTAGGATCAACGGAAGCTATGACTCGACTATGGTGATCCCCAATCAACATCCCAGCACAGCTCAACGAGTTACCTGCTAATCACCTGCTCAACATTCCCCAAAAGATCACAACAGTTTTGTGAAACAAATACAGGGTTAGTAAAGGTATACATCGATCAATGTACAAGACATTCAAGCTCACAATAAAAAGAGAGAAACCAGAGGGCCACCACATCAGGTTAACATCCCTTACCTGCAAAATCACCAATTGATCCTAGACCGCAGCCACGGGCATCAAAATTCCATCTCACCGCAGTGAGACACTTGGAACATTAATGTGCACATCCCCCTCGTAGCGGGAGAACTACGAGAACGAAGTCGGGGTATGATCCGTCTCCCGACGGACCACCAAAATAGTAACCAAGTAACCACTCCAAACTCCAATCTCAATTCCATCATCATCACAATAGTAACCATCATCATCATCAATCAATCAAATACAATATCATAACAGTTCATCTTATCACAAAAATTAATATACACACTTACTGAGTAGGGAAACCCTACCTTTTTGCAAATACACAAATACTCACAAGCAAGAAAATCAAAAGTCCTCTTCTACGAATCCTCCACCTAAACATGTATTTAGGGTTACATAATCCAATACAAACAATAACAATAACCATGTAAACAATCACTTACCGATTGGAATCAACAAGGCAAAAGCAATAGATCCGGCTTGGAATGATGAAGGATGATCTTAGAAGTTTTGAAGAAGTTTTAGAGAGGTTAGGTTTTTTTTATAAAGAAGCGTAAAGTGAAATGATGTTTTAATCTTTCATATTAATCCTTAATCAAACCGTCCGAACTATTCTCGCAGACCCGTGTACTCGGTCGAGTGCAAGATGCACTCAGTCGAGTACAACTCACTCGGACGAGTGCTCTCCAAACTCGATCGATTGCCCAAGAACAGAATGTTGTTCAGCTAACACCCAACCCTTACTCGGCCAAATACCCTATACTCGGTCGAGTACATAATCCACTCGGTCGAGTAAGCTGTAAGTACCTAGTACTCAGAAGTACAAAGTATTATAGTCTTCCCTCCTTAAGAACGAACTTCGTCCTCAAAGTTCACAACTTATACTCCCACCAAACAAACAACTCCTACCAACAATATCATATGACACAACAACACTGAACATATAATGCATACTAACAACGAAACTAACCACAACATAACATACCACAACATATATTACCACTACCCACCAAATGACACAAAAGACACTAACTATTAACATAAACGTAATGCAATTATCTCCTTCCCCCCTTAAAGAACAAGGTTACGTCCCCGTAACCGAACATACCTCCTCAAAAAGATGCGGATATCTCTCTCGCATAGCAGATTCAGGCTCCCAAGTCGCTTCTTCCACGGTATGGTTAGACTATGATGATCACTATTTATTTACATATTTTATGCTTCCCTTAGATACATAAGACTCGATTTATTGTCTTTCCTTGCGTGTTTCTATGCTATTTTAGCTAGAATATCGATTATGTCGCTTCTATAATGTTTTAATGCAAATTGGATGCATTTGGAGCTTTTTGAGCTGGTATGGAGCATAGCGGTGTCAGATCGTAGAAGGTTAGGCACAGAATCAAGAGAGGTGGAGAAGAAATGAAGAAAAACGAAGAAACAAGCAATCTGAAGGATGCTCGATCGAGCAACACCACTCTGCTCGATCGAGTGGGGCTGACGTCATGCTCGATCGAGCAGATTCACCTTTGCTCGATCGAGCAACCTAGTTTTTGCCAGCTTTCGGATTTCCTAAATTAGTTTTTAGTTAATTAGATTGTTATTATAAAAAGAAAAACTCGTCTTTCACAATAGGGGTACGCTTTAATATTAAAAACTCGAGTTTTTTTTGCTTTGCTACTGGATTTATTCATCAAAACTATTGTTTTTAATTAAAGCTTGTAATCGGTGTTCTTTAATCTTCCTTTGTTATTCAATTAGTTACTTTCTAGTTCTTTAATTATTCTTTGTTAATCCTTTCATTATTGTTAATCATGTTTACTTTATTTATTATTGTTGTTATTAATATCGTTATGAGTAGCTAAATTCTTATCTAGGGTTGAAAGGGGATCTAGGATTGTTAGAAGGGATATACTAATTAATTGAATTGCAATAGCATGGTTATCATTTGATTATCGTTTTAAATCTAGTTGCTTAATTACTGGCCAGGATTAATTAACTAGTCTCACAAATTAGGATTAACACCGACCGGGTTAAGACTAAGATAGACTACGATAATTGAATAGAACTCGTTTAATAATAGCGATCGCATGTTAAATTGTAGATCTAAAGGGCATAATTGAATCGACCGATCTTGTGACCTTAAATAACTTTATTGCATGATAGTTGATTACACCCTTACCCCTGAATAATAATCCTAGTGAACCTGAGATCCTAAACTTTTAATCTTATTGATTTCAACCTTTTATTGTTATTGTTTACTATTAGTTTAGGAACACAAATAAAAAAAAACCCACGAAATTGTTACTATAAAAGACGGACCTAGTTTAACAAATTAGAATACTACCGCCTCCCTGTGGATTCGATACCTTACTTACCGCTGACTATTGGTTAGTAGTGAATTAGGATAACTTTGATTAAGGTGACGCGACTTTACCCTTATTAGACCACAACACCTTCAGTAAATTTGTCTCTCCATTTATGGTCTTAATACGCACCTTTCGGTCCAATATTTCCTTTGGCACTTCAACATAATTGAGTGCCTTTTCCAGCTCAATGGTCTTAGCCTCTAGAACTTGAGACAGATCACTCACATACTTCCGTAGCTGAGACACATGAAACACATCATGGACCCGATCAAGAGTCGGTGGTAAGGCTAAACGGTAAGCCACCTCTCTAATCCGATCCAAAATCTCTAAATGGGCTATAAACTTCTGACTCAGCTTGCCCCTATTACAAAATCTCATCACTCCACACATAGGTGATACCTTCAAGAGTACCTTGTCACCCACCTGGAACTCTATATCCCTACGATGTAGATCTGCATAGCTCTTCTGACGATCATGCGCCGCTTTCATCTTCTAACTAATCAGCTTCATTTGCTCAATCATGTCTTGAATCATCTGGGGTCCAAGAATCACTGCCTCGGAACTATCATCCCAACACACTAGACTCTTGCATCTTCTCCCATACAAAACCTCAAATGGTGTCATCCCAATACTAGAATGGTAGTTGTTGTTGTAAGAAAATTCTATCAAGCCCTCAATATATCTTCCAAGGTCTTGATTGTCCTCTCCGTCTGAACATCCGTCGCATGATGAAAGGTTTTAATCATCTTCAATGTCATTCCTATAAGCTCTTGTAATTCCTTCCAGAATTGAGAAATGAACCTCGCATCACGATCAGACACCAAACCACTAGGCACCCCATGCAGCTTCACCACATGCTTCCTATAAGCCAAAGCTAGTTCGATCTTGCTCCAAGTATCCTTCATAGGAACGAAATGCGCTGACTTGGTCAACCGATCCACTATCACCCAAATCGTGTTGTTCCCTTTCTGCGATCTCGGAATTCCCACCACAAAGTCCATGGATATAGACTCCCAATTTCATTCCGGAACCTCTAAAGACTGAATCTTACCCTGCGGTCTCCTCCGCTCCCCTTTGACACGCTGACAGGTCAAACATCTCTCTACAAAATCAGCAACCTCCTTCTTCATCCCCGGCCACCAGAAAGTCGTCTTCAAATCTTTGTATAGCTTATCCCCACTTGGATGAACCGAATAGGGAGTATAGTGAGGCTCATTCAAAATTACCTTCTTCAACTCCGGATCATTCGACACGCACCATCGGCCCTCAAATCTGACACTCTCATCCGCATGAATCGAAAACCTATGAGTATTACCCTCCTCTACCTCTTTCCTCCACATACAGCTGAATTTTAGGATCCTCCAGTTGCTTGCTCCTAATGTCATCATATAATCCCAGCTCAATCATCAAGTCACTAGTTGCATCCACCTTCGAATCACATGGATCCCCATTTTCGCTACTTCATCTCTCAACCGCATCAAAGACATCGCAATGCACAAGGAATGTACACTCTTTCGGCTCAAGGCATCAGCAACAACATTAGCCTTCCCCTCATGGTAAGTAATCTCCATATCAAAATCTCCAATTAGCTACATCCACCGTCGCTGCCTCATATTCAACCCGTTCTGGGTAAAGATGTACTTCAGACTCTTATGGTCTGAAAATACCTTAAAGCTGGCTCCAAACAAATAATGCCGCCAAATCTTTAATGCGAACACCACCGCATCCAACTTTAGATCATGAGTAGGGTAATTCTCCTCAAAAGGCTTCAGCTGCCTCGACGCATAAGCAATAAACTTCCCATTCTGCATCAGTACACAACCCAAACCACACTTCGATGCATGCGATACACCTCAAAAGTTCTCACTCCCCTTAGGTAATGACAAAACAGGAGATGTGGTCAAACGCTCCTTTAATGTTTGGAACGCCGTCTCACAGTTCTCATCCCAACAAAACTTGTTCTCTTTCCTCATCAAAGCCGTCATATGTCTAACTATCCTCGAAAAGTCTTTCACGAACCTCCTTTAGTACCCACCCAAACCTAAGAAACTTCTCACCTCTGCCACGTTCTTTGGTGCCTCCCAGTTAGACACCGCCCCAATCTTTCTTGGATCTACCATCACTCATTCCTATGAAATCACATGACCCAAGAATGCCACCTTCTCTTATCATAACTCACACTTAGACAACTTAGCATACAACTGATTGTCCCTCAAGGTCTGCAACACTAGCCTCAAATAATGCTCCGCATGCTCCCCCTTAGTCTTAGAAGGGACCAAGATGTCGTCGATAAACACCACCACGGATGTGTCCAGATGGACTGAAGATCCGGTTCATAAGATCCATGAATCCTGCTGGTGCATTAGTCAACCCAAACGACATCACCACGTACTCATAATGCCCATATCTTGAACGAAACACCGTCTTCTGAATGTCACCGTCCTTTATCCTCAACTTGTGATACCCTGATCTCAAATTTATCTTCGAAGATACCCCAGCTCGACTTAGCTGGTAAAAAAAGTCATCAATCCTAGGCAATGGTTACCTATTCTTTACCGTCACATGGTTTTGCTCATGGTAGTCAATGCACAACCGTAAACTACCATCCTTCTTATTCACAAACAGCACTGGCGCACCCCACGACGATACACTAGGTCTAATGTACCCCTTGTCCAGTATTTTATTCAATTGCTTCTTCAATTATTCAAGCTCCTTTGGTCCCATGAGATAAGGGGCCTTAGAGATTACTCTGTACACGGCTTCAACTCTAAGCTGAAATCAATATCTCTCCTCAGCGGTAATCCCTCTATCTCATCTGGAAAGGCATCTTCAAACTCACTCACCACTTCAATCTGGTCTGCCGTCGGCTCCTCTACTCTGGTATCTTTCACATGACACAAGATCATTGGGTAGCCCTTCCTCAGGTACGTCTTCAAGGTAATGGCCGCAATCAACTTCACCTTAGGCTTCACAATGAACCCTCGATATGACACTCTAACCCCTTTCGGGACCCTTAAAGACATCTTCTTCTGATGACAATCTATATTTGCCTTATACCTACCCAACCAATCCAACTCGACAATTATCTCAAACCCGTCTAATGAAAATTCAAACAGGTCAACATGGAAGTCCACCTACCCCACAATCATAGACACATCCTAAAATAACTTATTACAAGACACTGATTCCCCATAAGGTATAAACACCTCATCTTTACAGACTCGTTATTCCCAAGCCCCAACAACATTACATGGCTCTTAGAAATAAAAGAATAGGTCGCCCCTGAATCGAATAAAATAAAATATGGAACATGATTAACAAGAAATGTACTGGTGAAAACTTGCACATCCGCCTCTGTTGCTTGGTTATCCATCATGAATAGTTTGCCACTGTTCTTCTAGCCACTCCCTTGCACTGTGCTCGCAGATGCCACAGTCTTTGATGTTGAACTCTGGTTCTCATTTTTGTTGTTCTGCCGCTGGTAGGTCCCTCTATTGCGGTTATAACCACCGCCGGTCTCACTCTGGTTCCCCTGCCGGTTCCATGAACCTGCAGGCCGATTACTAGCCATGCTCTGAGAATAACTCCGTTGGAATGAAGGTTGGTAACCCCCACCCCCTCCTGAAGATGGACAAACGAATTTCTTATTGCCAAAGGCACCACAACCATGACACCTCACCCCTGAAATCTCACTAGCAGCCTCACCGCCGTTCCCTCCGGATTGTTGTACTCCCTTGTAGCCACCACCACCAGAATATGCTCCGGCCTGAGAATAGTTACCCTTCTTGAAGGTAGAGTTTCCTCCACCCTCATTAATTGCCTTCCTCTTGTTATTCATCGCATCCTTCGCTTCTCTTGTCATTTCAGCCAACCATTCCGCCTGCCAAGCCTTCTCATATGCTTTCTTAAGGTCAGAAGACACTCCCACGGGTAGCTTGTTCATGACCCCAAAGACTAACCCCTTCAGAAACCTATCAGATAGAGCCTTTTGACTCCACTGTATATTATTGGCATAGCTTGTTAACTCCGCGAACTTGTTGTAATAGTCAGCCACAGACATCTCTTCAGTCATTCTGCAAGAGTCGAACACAACCCTTAGCTTCCTTATCACATGCTCGGGAACAAACTCGGTCCTCATCTCCGTCTTGAACTCTTCCCACGGTATAGCCTCCTCTCCATTCTCGATGAAGTAGTCCCTCATAGCTAATCTCGAAACCACAACTTCCCCGCATGACCCCTCAGGTACAACGCGGCTTGATCAACACACAGGTTATCTGGACAGTTAACGACCTCAAATATACTCTCCATTTCTCGATGCCAGTCATCCAACAGATGCGTGGCACCGATATCCTCGTAGGTAGTGGGTCGATGAAGGGCAATGACTGTGCTAATTGTTGTAGCATCAACCACCACTGCTCGGTCCTTCCCCACCGTCTTAAGGGCCTCGGTAAGCGCTGCATTCTGTTCGATCAGCCTAGCTACCTCTTCAGCACTGAATTACGGGGTTGTAGTTGACGTAGTAGCTCTTGTTGCAGGCATGCTAACTTCAAAAAGAAACGCAAACGTAAGCACAAGCCTACAACTGAACACGGACTACGTTCCTGTCATAAACACACGCGGTCGAGTGCGTCAAGCCACTTGGCCAAGTACAACCCACTCGATCAAGTACAATATGTACTCGGTCAAGTACATCCAACACAGAATCTAGCCAAAATATTCAAGGATTTTCACTCGGTCGAGTCCAAAATGGCACTCGGTCAAGTCAAACACACTCGGTCGAGTGTCAACATACACTCGGTCGAGTCACTTAGAACATTATTGATAAAAATATACATGGTCTTTTACTCGGTCGAGTTCAGGTTACTCGGTCGAGTGTCACCATGTGCTCGGTCGAGTCACAAAATTCTGCACTTAATAATCACAGCAGTACGTACACTACTACAAATACAGGCAATAACAACGCCCCATCAACAACGCATACTCATGAAAATAAAGAAAAACCGTTGTGGAATGGATAATTATTTTTCCGCGGAATTTTATTAAACCTAATAACAACGGTGTTAGTTTTTCGAACGTTGTTATTAGTTTTAACAACGGCGTGAACTAAAATAACCGTTGTAAATAAATTTACTAATAACAACAGTTTATTCTATATCCGTTGTTATTAATTTAGCGCGATATAATGAAAAGTAATAACAACGGGTATGAAAAACCCGTTGTTATAATGTGTTATTAATTTGGCGCATTATTTGGCTTAAATTAATAACAACGGATATGATTTTGTTGGACGTTGTTGTTAGTTGTAACAACGGATTTAACTTTGTTAACCGTTGTAAATAGGTAATCTAATAACAACGGTGAATATGAATATTAACCGTTGTCAATACTTTTAATAAAGATGAAAAAAACACAGAACACTAATAATACTGTACTGCAACACAAAAACACAAACACAAAGCGATTATACTGCATCACAAAACCACAAACACTAATAATTTATTGATTTCCTGATCGTCTCTTTGTCATCATCTCCGTCTGCTATTTCTTATTAATCAGGTATTCTAATAATTTTTCTTTATTGATTTCCTGAATTTCGTTTATTTGTGAATTAGTTGCCTTATACATTGCATTTTCTGAATTAGTTGGCTTATTATTGAATTAGTTTTAATTAGTTGGATTTTCTGAATTACTTGGCTTACTATATATACTACGAATGTAGATAAATGACTCGAACTTGGATGAATGCTGCGAATATGAGTGACCCAAACTATAAGGATGGTTTAGCTGAATTTTATGAAGTCGTTGCGAACAATTTGAATGGTTCTTCTAGTATTCCATGCCCTTGTGAAAGATGTGGTAATATTAGGTATATGGCTATTCCGGACGTTAAAATTCACCTAGAAAAGTATAGTTTTAGTCGATCCTATACCCGTTGGATTTTTCATGGGGAATCATTAGAGGAAGATAATAATTTTGAAGAAGATGATCTTGAGGTATACGAAAGGATAACTGATGATCCCGAGTTTGCCGAGTATGTTGAGTTGGAAGCAGACGAGTTGAATGTTGGGTCTACAGATAATGAAGAAAAAGATGATGAATCAAATGCTTTTGAAGATGAAAACATTAATTTGGATGACCTTGACAACATGTATAAGAAGTTGTGTGAGTCTGAAGCGCCTCTATACCCTGGTTGTAAGTACACAAAGATGTCGGCTGTGGTGAAGTTGTATAATATCAAGGGGGCAAATGGGGTTAGTGACACATGTTTCACTAGTTTATTAGCCTTGATAAACGACATGCTTCCAGATGGTAATGTTCTTCCCGTTAAGACATATGAGGCTAAAAAACTAATTAGAGGGGTGGGTATGAAATATGAGAAAATACATGCATGTCCAAATGATTGCGTATTGTATCGAAAATTATATCAAAACTTAACCAATTGTCCGGTTTGTTTTGAGTGGCGTTATAAGGATAAGGAAGGGATCCCGGCTAAGGTGTTATGGTATTTTCCAGTGATACCAAGATTCATAAGGATGTTTGCGAATAGCAATGATTCAAAAATGTTAACTTGGCATGAAACTGGAAGAATAAATGATGGGAAGCTAAGACACCCGGCAGATGGTATGCAATGGAAATCGTTCGACGCTAAGTATCCTGATTTCGGCATTGAACCTAGAAACTTACGTCTAGCGCTGTCCACTGATGGAATGAACCCACATGGAAACATGAGTACCCAACATAGTACTTGGCCAGTAGTGTTGGCAATATACAACTTACCTCCATATGTGTGCATGAAAAGAAAGTACTTGATGTTGTCGTTGTTAATTTCCGGCCCTAAACAACCTGGAAATAATATAGATGTCTATTTGGAACCTCTTTTAGATGATTTGCGAATTTTGTGGGATAGTGGGATAGAAGTATTTGATGCATATAGGAATGAAACTTTCAATTTGAGAGCGATGTTATTGTGTACAATAACCGACTATCCGGCTTATGGCGACCTTTCTGGGCATACGGTGCATGGGAAAGAGGCATGTCCATTGTGTGGGGAGGATATCGAGTCTGAATACTTGAAGTGTTCTCATAAGTATGTGTATTTGGGAAATAGGAGGGGCTTGGATCCTGACCATTGTTATCGCAAGCAGCAGAAAGCATTTAATGGACGTCAAGAACATCGTCAACCTCCTAGAATTTTGAGTGGGCATGAAGTTTATCAGAAAGTAAAGCATATAGAGATAAAATATGGGAAGAAGAACGGCTCTAAATTGTCTACTCGTGGGTATAAGAAAAGATCCATATTTTTTGATAAACTTCCATATTGGCCTGACCTGGAGGTCAGGCATTGCCTCGATTTCATGCACATTGAGAAAAATGTATGTGATAATATTATCAATACCCTCCTGAATGTTCCCGGTAAAACAAAGGATAACGCCGCAGCTAGGGAAGATATGCAAATGATGGGTATTAGGCTAGAGTTGGCACCACAGAAGAGAGGTAATGGTACATTTTTACCGCCAGCAGCTTATACCCTTTCACGGAATGAGAAAAAAGAGTTTTGTGCATGCTTGAATGGAATTAAAGTGCCACATGGTTATTCGTCCAACATCAAAAGCCTTGTGTCGATGCAAGATCTAAAACTCACCGGGTTAAAGTCACATGATTGCCACACTTTGATGCAACAATTACTATCCGTGGCTATTCGCTCCATTTTACCTGAAAAGGTACGATATGCTATTACCAGATTCTGTCTCTTCTTCCAGTCCATATGCGATAAAGTCATCGATCCCGATGATGCGGATTCATTGCAGGACCTCGTTGTCACCTCTCTTTGTCATTTTGAAATGTATTTTCCACCCTCTTTCTTCACTATCATGATTCACCTGACCACTCACTTGGTTAGGGAGATTTTGTACCTTGGGCCCGTGTACTTGAGATACCAGTATCCTTTCGAAAGATTGATGAAAGTCTACAAGGACTATACATCTAATCGGTATCGTCCAGAAGGTTGTATTGCTGAACGTGCTATATTAGACGAAGCTCTTGCATATTGTTACGCTCATCTCTCTCCTGAGGAGTTAATTGGCGTTCCAAAGAATCGTCATAGTGACTGGATGACCGGAAAAGGTATTAGGGGCCGGGTTGAAAAAATTGTGTCACGTGACATGTTACATTTAGCACATACGTATGTGCTAAACAACGAAGATGAGGTGCAACCTTATATTGAACAACACAAAGATGAGCTCAAATACGATCACCCAAACAAGAGCGAGATGTGGATTGCAAACGAGCATAAGAAGACATTTGGAGAGTGGTTTAGGAATGTTGTCTTGGAGTATAAGAATTTGTATGGTGATGACATCTCTCCTAGGTTACTACGTCTTGGGTTAGGTCCAAATGCCAGGGCCACTTTTTTCAGCGGTTTTGCTATTAATGGTTATACTTTTTACACCCGCGAGCAAGATGAGTTGAGCACAATGCAAAATAGTGGTGTGAGTTCTGAATTTGAGGCAATGCACTTTGCTACTTCAAAAGATAAAAACCCTATTTGGGGAAAATGCCTTTATTATGGTGTTATTCAAGAAATATTGGTATTAGATTACATTGATTTCACAATACCTCTGTTTCGATGTAACTGGGTTGATAACAACAACAATTGTGTTCGAAAGGATAAAATGGGATTTACGTTGGTCAATTTGGATAAGGTTGGCAATAATAAGGATGATCCTTTCATAATGGCATCCCAAGCTAAACAAGTGTTCTATGTCACCGATCCTATGGATAAGAAGTGGTCTGTTGTACTATCTATAAGGAGTAGACGGGGTGCACCCGATAATGGTGGGGATAATGATCAGGATGTCGTGTTTGAGGGAATGGATCACTCTTCCACTGTATCTTATTTCGACAATGTTGACACTGATCATGATAACATTGAAAGCATCTATATGCGTGATGATCATGGTGAAGGTATTTGGGTTAACGAAGAAACTATGTCGGGCAAGAAACGTCCCCGATCCTGAGGTGGTATTGTCTTTAGTTTTTGTTAGCTTTGGTCATTGTTGAAGATTCCCAAATTATTTAGCTTTTGGTCATTCATTATACAGTCTCCATGTTTTGGTTTCTGCTGATATTGCAGTGTATAGTGCTTATGATATTGCTGTCTTTGTTGGTTTCTGCTGATTATTATTGCAGTGTATAGTACTTATGATATTGCTGTCTCTTATAATTATAATTAAAAAAAAAATAAAGGTAAGCAACAACAACGGTTGTTGTAAATATACCCGTTGTGGTTAGTAATAACAACGGTTATTAATCACAAACCGTTGTCATAGTGTTTACTAATTACAACGGGTATGATACTATAACCGTAGTCATTACTCTATCACAACGGTTTGTTTATGATAACCGTTGTCAATATTTGTAGATAGGAAACACACACTAATAATACGACTGTACTGCAACACAAAAACTCTATCACAAAGATCTATTAAAGGAAATGATCATTTTTCTGTCATCATCTCCCTTATTATTTTTTAATTTGTGAATTTGTGAACTATTTCTTGAATTTGTGAATGTCATTTCCTGAATGTCGTTTATGTTTTTCACCAATTCAATGTCGTTTATTATTAGCAAATTTGTTAATGTCATTTCCTGAATGTCATTCAATTCTAATTTTGCTTTATCGATTGAATAGCTTTGAATTGAATTAGTTTAATTACTTCTAAACTTAAGTCAAAAAAACAAATTAACGTATCAACATTAATATTATTAAATAATAAGTTCAAACGGCGCCACACACAAATGGCGCCAAAACAACAACAAACAACTACAACCAAACAACAACAACCAAACAACCAAACAACTACAACCAAACAACAACAACAAACTAAATTGAGTCCGGGTAAATCTCCCGGATAGCTGCCACCGCTAGAGCATATGCATCAATCGGGTCAGCCTCGGCCAGAGCCAACCCTTCCCACTGCTCTACCTGGGTCACTTCAACGAGGTCGACCCCATTTGGCCAACGGTAACGGTCATGTTCGGAAGCCACCCATAGATATGGCCCAGGCTGGTGGTCCGTGCTCTCAATAAAATCTTTTCGCCCATGCCCGGCCTTGTCAAACATTCTTGCCAGTTTGAATGCGGACGCACGATGAGCATCCGACATCCCAAACTCGAAAACGAGTTCCCCTGTAAAGTGCCTGCGATGATAATTTGGCCACATCTTCCTGATTAAATAGCCATTTCGAATAAGCGTATCACGGAGTTTTTTGTAACTTTTACACACAACGTAGCCACCCTCAATATGACAAGGCATTTCTTTCATGATGCAAGCATATGGTTTAGTAAAAGTTCCAGACATTTTGTATGGTTGATGTTAGTATTGAGGCTGGGAAATTTTGTATGGTTTAGCAAATATGATATTGATTAGAGTTGGGAATTTTGTATGTGGTTGATAACCTGCTTGTATTGAGGCTGTATTTATAGAGAGTTATTTATTGGAGTTATTTATTCACATGCATGCATTGGTTCACATGAAGGCATTGATTCACATGCATGCATTGGTTCCCAAAACGACTATACATTCACATGCATGCAGTACGTTATTGATTGAGTAAATGTGTGAATATGCAGTCAATGCATTTACTGCAATGTGCAGTCAATGCATTTACTGCAATGTGCAGTAACCCTATCACAACGGTTGTGGTAACGAAAACCGTTGTGGTTAGTAATAACAACGGGTTTTTGTACCAATAACCGTTGTTATTGCGTAATAACAACGGGTTTTTGTACCAATAACCGTTGTTATTGCTCAATATTATTATTTTTAATTAAAAGATATTGCAGTCCAAACCCGTGAATAAACAACAGCAGAACCAGCATTGATTAAAGCATCCATTGAACATCATCAATGGCAGCATAACCCCTCTATAAATACAGCCTCAAAACCCCTCCTTTAAATATTCCATAACTACCCTAAAATTAATATCATCAATGGCAGCAGTTAACCTTCCCAACGATGAAACGACCCTTACAAAATTGATTGCAGATGAGGAGGAGGCTCTTGCCGTAGTTCCCGCTGATCATCACCCATTGATTAAAGGATCCATTGAACATCGAAGGGATTATTGGATTAAGAGGCGTGAAGCAGTCCTACTTGTCAACCAAGCGTCGTCATCATCATCGTCCTCTGTCTACCCACGTCGGCCTTATACTCGGAGGTTGGATGCCGCAAGAGATATGTTGAGCTGTACCCGTCCTACCTTATCTCCACATGCAAGACGTGTACTTGCAGGCATTGAATCTGTTATTGCAAAATACGAGGTTAATGATCCGGAAGTCATCAGTATCATCAATATTGTTCCGGATTGTTGGTGGCAGTGTGAGAAAAGCTTTTTACACTTAACCGGAATTGTTCCGGATTATTTAACATCTTTATTTATTTGATGTCGGATGAATGTAATGTACTTTATTATAAAATCTAGGTTATTCCTAATGAAATCAATGAGAAAGAATGTTGTTTAAAGTGTTTGAATTGATGTTCAATATTTTGATGTATTATTAGAAGTATATAAAAAAGGGTTTAGGGTTTAGGGTTTAGGGTTTAGGGTTTAGGGTTTAGGGTTTAGGGTTTAGGGTTTAGGGTTTAGGGTTTAGGGTTTAGGGTTTAGGGTTTAGGGTTATTTTGAAGTAACACACGTATACTAATAATGATACTTAATAATTAAAAGTGATCCGACCCGAAAATGATACTTAATAATCATCACGCGGATAATAAATAATGATTTCTATCGAATTAAATAAAATAACCTGATACTAGCGAGCTAATTAATTTTGGGTCGGACAGTTTCAGGTTTGTGATGCAAAAACGGCCCGTTTATTAGCGTACTTGAATTGGATGAACGAAGTCGATCGACCCCAGGCCATATATATATATATATATATATATATATCATTATTATTTAATTTGGGAAACATTGACGTACGTGTATATATAATACTTAGCTTGCTTACTTGAATTGCATGTATGTGCATTGATGAATCTGTTATTATTGCAAATTGTAGTACGAGCGTCGTTAATTAGAGATCCGGAAGTCATCAGCATTTAATTATTATATATATATATATATATATATATATATCATCATCAATAAGTAGTACATATATATATACGAGGTAATTAATAATGACACGTGCCCCCGACCCTGCCCAAAAGCGATCGACCCGAATTGAAGTACGTAGCTACGCTTGCTCTGATCTAGAAAGTGGATTGCCGGATCCGTAACTGCTGGCCTGGCCACCCGATCGATTAGTTTCAGGTTAACTAGTGATGCATGATAATTATAATAACCAGTTCCTTAATTAAAAAGAAAATGACCCGATTCGAGGTAATTGAATCAAAAACTAAAAATAATTAATAACTAACCCGATCGATAAAGTTATTAATTACAAACCCGCCGAATCTAACCCGATTGGAATTGATTCCCAGGCCAAACCCGATCCCAGCTAATAATTAAACGTAACTTACGCCTATAAAATAAAATTTAGAGCAAAGTAAAATAAATTAAATTAAATTTAGAGCAAAGTTAAATAAATTAATTTAGAGCAAATTTAATGAGTTTATTTCGTGCCTCAAATTTTAATACCGCGCGCGCGTATCTGAAAAATTAAAAAAAATATACATAATCTATAAACACGGTGTTTTAGAATTTCACCGTTGTTATTACTTTCAACAACGGGTTATAATAAATAAACCGTTGTCTTAGTGTTATTACTTTCTACAACGGGTGTGCTTTAACCGTTGTTATTACTCTATAACAACGGTGGTTTGTAGGATAACCGTTGTCAATAGTTTCTCTTAATAAACCCTTTAGTTTCTCTTAATAAAAAATACTTTACAATCCTATAGAGTAAATTTTACACACGTACATTATCATCATCATCCTCCTCGTTTACAATCATCCTCGTTTACAACACAAATCTTTTTGTTTATTATCATCATCATCCTCCTCGTACTCGTGATCAGCATCCTGTTCTCTTTATCATCACCCTGTTCTCATTTTCTTTATCAGGTAATTGTTGTGTTTCGTCTTTAGGGTTTTAAGATTGAAGTTCATCTTTTTGTTTTCATTTTCTATTTATCGTTCTCTTTATCATCTAGTTTCATTCCTTTCTAAGTTTTTAGAGTTTTAGAATCTCTGCATGACTCTTTATTTGTTCAGTTACTATTTCATTCATTTCAAGGTCTTAGTGTTTTAGAATCGCTGTATGCATGACTCTGTTCCGTTACTATTTCATTTATTTTGAAGGTCTTAGTGTCTTAGGATTATCATGGGTGAAAAACGGAAAAGAGTAGACAACAATGATAAGGGGGATAAGCCTGGTGAGAGGGGTGCTTCGAAGTGCTCTGCAGCCCTTGCAGCTATATCGGCAAAAACGCCGATGGAAATAAAATGGAGTGTGAAAGGTGTTCCTACTGGTCCAAATGCTAGCCCTTTAGCCACTTGGATTGGAGTTACAACCAAACAGTTTGTGCCTATAGATTTAGATGATTTCAGGAATATAAATCCTTCATTGCAGAACTTACTCTTGAAACGTATAAAGGTATGATAATATCTTTAGCTAAACACCATTTTATTTTGCATAAGTTACTATTACATAAGGCAGGAAGCCGTATAAAGGTTCGTGTACAGGTATGATATTAGACAGCCGCTTATTAGTATATATGATGATGATGCAGGAAGCTTTCGATATTCCAGACTGCCATGATAAGTATCTATTACGTAAGGCAGCGGCAGTCTTAAGGCAGTGGAGGTGTGACCTTGCCAAATTACACTTGTATGGGGACAAGGAGACGGGGCAGATGCATAAGAGCCCACCGACAAAGTACCCCCACATCACTCAGCAACAATGGGATAATTATAAGGCGAAACGAGCTACTGAAAAGTTTCAGGTTAAGTATCCATGTCATATGTTTACATTTTTGTAAAACTCTACTTAGGGTTACATTTTTCTAAAAGTTTCAGGTTACATTTTTCTAAAACTCTACTTGTATCTATAATTTTCTAATTGTCTCATCTACTTGCGATTTTATATGATTTGAAGAGCGTTCGCGCCAGAAATCGTGCTAACATCTCACAGAAGCGGGGGGTATATTATGGTTCTCGAGGCGGTTACAGATTGATAGAAGAAAATCTCGTAAGTAGCATCTATATATTAGATTTTTTTAATCATACTTGGACTTGATATACATGTATACATATATTATTTTTGAGTTAACGTGTAGGTGTCAAAAGGTGTGACCGACTTGAATCGGCATGTAACTTATAAAGAAGGGCACACGCCTAAAGTATCCCGAACATGTAACGAATATGATCAGGAAGTCTTGGCCAACATAGTAAGTATTATTTTTATTAAGACGGGTTTTTAATAACTTTATTGTTCAATTCTTGTATGTCTAACTATCTCTTTATTTTAGTAACAAAAATTAAATTAAGTTTATTTAATATATTATAGGAGAATGTTCTGAAGGAGGTTGCGGAAGGGAAATTCACTCCGAGTGGTCGTGACGACGTTCTTGCTAGAGCGATCGGCCGTCCCGAGCATCCAGGTCGATTGAGGGGCGTCCCATTACATGTCGGAGTCACGAAATATTATGGGACAACTAGCTCGAACAATAAGAAGAAAAATAAGGGGAAGGCTGACATGGTACGTATACCATTTGTTATTGTCATTTAAAATTCACATGTTATTGTTTTACCAAATTGCTGATTCTACATTTTGGGCGTGCAGGTTCAGTTATTGGCCTCCGTGATACTGAAGATGAATTCTGGAGGCAAGCCTTCCGAAGAAGAATTGAAGATGATGGAGGATGTCATTAAAAAGGGTGAGGTAGTGCAACAGATTTGTCAAGAAGCAGACACTACTACCTTGCCAATACATGAGGAGACGGCTGAGAAGATGGGTGAGGTACCTACTGCTGTCGAGGTTTTAATACCTCAAGCCGATAAGGTAAATATGATTTTTTTTTTCTGCATGTGTTCTTTCTAGCAGCCATGCCTTTGATTGGTTTATTTTATTAGGTAAATGAGTCGGAAAAGGGGACGCAACTTGAGGAGACGGGTGAGGTACCTAATGCTGCTGAGGTTTTGATACCTCAAGCCGATAAGGTAAATACGACTTAACCATTTTGAGCCTCTGCATTTGTTCTTTCCAGCAGCCATTGCATGCCTTTGATTGGTTAATTAATTTTATAAGGTAAATAACTCTGAAAAGGGGACGCAACTTGAGGAGCCGGCTGAGAAGACGGGTGACAATAATGAGGTATGTAGAATATAAGAAGTTAGTATGAAGATGATATAAGAAGAGGTTTAGATCATAAGAATACTAAAGAGAACATGCTAAGTTTTCAAAAACCCTTGCTGTTGCTTATCACGCACAAAGTGACAGTCTATACTCAAGTGTTTGGTTCTCTCATGGAACACGGGGTTGAGAGAAATATAATCAGTATATGCTGTCAGTGCTAAATCAGACTCTGCACTGTAGAACAACCCTATATTTATAGTACCCTTCAAATATTTGATGACATGTAGGCCAGCATTCAAATGAGGTACCCTAGGTTGTCTTAGAAATTGGCTGAGATGTTGTACTGCATATGAAATATCTGGTCTGGACATGTTCAAGTATATTAGCCTACCCACCAACAATAAATACTTGTAACTAACTTTACATTATATACTCAATATAGATCATTTATGATATCTATTATATTTTGATATTTAGTAAATAATGTGTATTCTTCAGGCTAAAAACAAGCGGGTAGTTCTTCTCACCGACCCTTCATCCGAGGATGTGGTTCGTGTTGCCCGGGGTTTCATCATATACCCAAAGCCCAATGACTCAGCGGAAACCATCTTGGTTCATGGCGTACCACTCTTGCCGAATCATGCAAAAGTGGAGATAGAGCTAGTCGCGAAGGGCTGTGAAACCCGTAAACTGCCCGTCCCAGTCCGTGACGACCTTCTAACTCTGGCAGATGCGGTTCACTGTTTTGTCCAATGGCCTAATAGCCACATTTTCCTGGCTCGTGAACAAAAAATTCAACAGAATGTAGCCGGGGTTAGAAAAATACATCTAATTTAACCCGCCTTTTGTCTTTGTTCATCACCTTCATAAATAGTGAAATTTATACTATGTTTTATTTTTGTGTTGTAGGTAACAAAAAACATGGATAAGTCTAAC